>QNGE01001839.1:70338-116252 GCA_008508345.1 Paragonimus westermani
TGCACTAACCTGCACTCCTATACTGCAACGCTTCTTGTATTACACTTCACAAATCTTTCTTCCTAGTTTAGATCTCGTCATTGCAGCCTCTCTCTGTTTAGTTTCCGAGAGATAAGAGTTTCCTTTCCTTATTAGCCAATCAAGTGGCTAACCAGCATTGGCCGGCTGGACAGAAGGGCCCCACTGGCACACCTCCCGGTCTTATTCCTTTGGGTTTACACTGGATATGTGGTGTGTTGGTGGAACTGCAATTGGCGCAGCGCAAGCCAGTTGCAGTGATGGCTAAGCGCAGGCGTCCTTTGGCTTCGGTCACTGTGACAGGCTAATCCGAATCGGATGCCGCCAACCAAGTACACATATGAGAATAGCCGCTTGATCACATAGTCGTTTTAATTTCTACGAACAAACTGGAAAAAAGTCGGCGATTGTGCATTATTACGTCCAGATATACCTCGTGAGCAAGCTAAGCTTCCGAAACAAAAATGGAATAGTCAGAAGCGTAGCATACTCTCTTCCAGCGGAAACCGGAAGTCATTTCAACATCACATAAGACGCAAGTTTACAAAAGCAATATGTACCGTCCATATTTCAGCTGACACCACTTCAACAGTGTTATCAGATGAGAAACTGTGCTACTCGAGCGTATGAAACTAACGGCCGTCTCAAATGCGCAAAGAGGGTGTGGCAAAAATCCCTTCTGAAATGTCGGCAGTGATATAGAAGAATGAGAAACCCTTGGCAAACATCAGCGAGTTGAAGAAAATGGCTTATAACGAGTGAGCACACGGTGACCAAAAATGCTGACTGTCTGGGAGCATCGATGATCTAATACCAGTAGTAGGATAAAATGCAATCAAAACATCCACGATCGAACCAGTATGGTGGAATGGTGCAGAATTATACCAATGAACAGTAGTTACGTGATGGGAAGATAAGAATAACGCTATACGGTTTCCCCATAGATCTCGGGTCACATTCTTAAATCGGGAAAAGCGTTGATAAGCGCCAAACCTGAGGTACGTCTTCAGGATTCCAAACTGTTGTCACTTCTAATACCAACTTCTCAACCGTCTGCAAAAGAGAAGTTGAGAGGACAGGTGGACCTGGAATCTCTTCATGCTTCAACACTCTGAACACCAGGAGTCATTTCTTTTACTGATAGAGAGCCACTCGGAATACAATAACTCGCGGTCAATGTGGCATCCTCCACATGACTAGGTTCCGATGAGCCAAATCAACGCTCAGCCCATCTACCATACAAGTCGGCCGGCCCATCGTTTCGCCATGCGCTTCCGCACAACCTGAGCTAAGCGAACGGGAGACGAAACACATTGGAGTTAAGAAGACAAAGCTAAACGGGTTGAAGCCAGTGGAAGAGTAGTGGAATTTGTTGGGCCACTTTACAAGAAACGGTGGCAAACCAACGTCAACCTGAGGTATCAGGTATCGTCAAAAAGCTTAAATTATTTGTCGTCATTTTTTAGCACAAGTCCAATTCTGATAAGCAGGCGCGGCATGATTAGAACGGATATCAGGCTACAAATTATCCCAAGAGACGCGTGCAAGTGAATCGACATGGGTCTAAATAAGGTCCGAAACAACACATTCTAAGGATGCACGAACTGAACGATGGCTGATGTCACCCTTAAAGGCAAACCGATTCCAACCCGTCTCAGACCCATACACGGCTGCAAGGTACACCATAAAATCATACGACTGTAATAGAAAATACAGTGACATTTGACCACGGAATCAATAGGCGACT
Organism: Paragonimus westermani; assembly: GCA_008508345.1. Lineage (NCBI taxonomy): Eukaryota > Metazoa > Platyhelminthes > Trematoda > Plagiorchiida > Troglotrematidae > Paragonimus > Paragonimus westermani. The sequence continues at coordinate 72,104 of QNGE01001839.1, forward strand.
ATTATTGGTGTTGATCACTTCATTTTGAACGGAGGTTCATTTGGAGCTCAACACTTTGTACGGAAAGGTCAAGATTCCGGCAAGCGTCATGTGGTGACGTGTTTAGCCGTTCCTAATATGACCCTTCGGAAGGAACTTAGAATGTAAGTTACCGAATGATAAGTCAGATGCTGCAAGGCCAGCTTTAGGCATCCCGTGACAGTGTATTAATATGGCGTTTGAGGTAGTGGGTAGCCTACATACTGAAAAGAATAGTGAAGTGACATTCAAACTCGATACTGAATACAGGCACATTTGCTGCCCTAGGAGTTACGGTTCGTGTGTAGAATGTAACATCATTTTATGCCATGCTCCACGAGTTATCGAGTTGTAATGTCACTTCATCGTTCCAGTCCCTGTGCATTTTGTTCACTGCGTCAACAGCCATAAAAGCTAGTCCTAGTTTACAGCTATTCATCAATCACAATGTTGAGTCGGGAAAGACGATTGGCCTGCGAAGTTGTTTATTACATGAAATCAAGTGCAGGTTATGTGAAAACAACGAGCGTGTACACCCACTCACATGGCTGACGTGTAGCCACACACATTGGGCAGCAGTATATTGTCATTCATCTTGGTGACATATGGTGCGTACACACGGCCGATATACTCAATTCTTGAGGAATTCATTGGTTGTAAAAAGGGTGGTTTTACAGGCCATTGTGTACACAGGATGTAATTATTTGAGTTAACAATAAACCTCGCCAATTTCGAGTCAATCGCACTGAAAATGGGAAAAAACTGGTAAAAGATCGGAACCCAACCAAGTCTGCAGCAAGTGCCTGACTATCAAACATAACCGCAGGACATAAGATGATTAACGCCACCATGCCTGTGTAAGTTCTAGAAAACCTAAAGTGCATTCAGCCGACATGCGACCACATACGTCTCATGGCATCGGACAGGTTGTGATAGGGTAAAACTGGAATGTTCGCTTACTTCTAGTGAAGCACAAGATGGTAACCGTATCAAGCGTGAATTAGTGATAATCTAATATACGTTACATTAACATGGTGGAGGAGACACTATTTGTGTGAAGTCTCTGGATGTGATTATAATTTTAAGTTCACAATTAAAAAGCTGTCCGTTGTGCAGTGTTTCGAGTAATAGGTAAAAATGCATTCTACCAGTTGGCCCAAACCAGGACGAGATCTCTAATAAGGATGTAAGACCAAAAAGGAACACGAGAATCAGCACATGACAAACTATGCTAGATGGAGTGTTAAATGAAAGTCGTAGGCTCCAAATACACACCAAAGTCCACATTACCCATAGCAGCCGACAAGCATAAGACGGAACAGCAATTTACGGGTGTGTAGAATTTAAAAAAACGGGCGAACAGAATCGGTGACGGAATTCACACAAGGCTAGACGGATAGAGAGAAACCAAGTAGAACACGGAAGAGAATGATTTAGGTGAATCCTTTTGGGGAAAGCTTGTAGACCAAGTGCACGTACGTGTTGAGAAGGAGAGGAAATGCAAGTGTAATCAGCGGCCTAGTACTCAGCTCTGTCAATGCGTATACATCGAATTGAAGGTACTTATTCAGTATGTCGATAAACAATGCAGATAGGAGAGCGAGTATTTTGAACACATTCAACCGACCACCAGCGAACAAGGATGCAATGCAGCTTACGTCGAGCACAGAGAAGACCGGAAGAGTGTTGGGGAGAAAATCTCAAGCACACGTGCACCTGAGAGTCTGTAACCTGGTATCGGACAGATCCCTAATAATGGATCGTCAAAAAACAGAGCAAGTGGCCAAAAAGAAAACAGATATGATGTGTGAATCACGGGATCAATAGCACATTACAACAATACAAGTGATAGGGGGAACGAACAGTCTGGATGATAGCAGTGCCAACCAAAGAACAGGTAGGTGGTTGGAAAGGCACAAAAAGAAAACAAGCCTACCACCTCAAGCGACAGAGATTTGTCTTAGAACGCAGCAAAAACCATTTGATAAAGTAGATCCAGCTAGAGGAGATTGGCAGGAAAGATAAAGAAATCGACGAGGTAGGCGCGCAAGTGCAAAGTACATGATAGCTACATTATACTGCATCACGAAAGGGTTCGATAGGTAGAGTAATCGCAAAACGGAAAGCACAAGACGAGACACGCACAAAAACATGATCGGGAAGCGGTTTGGACACACATGTGTGGTGGCAGACAAGGGTTAAAATAGAGCACATCTGCTCATAGTTGACTGTTGCAAAGACAAATGATTTTATGGAAAGAAAAACGATCCACTCATCCTCAGAAAGAACGAGAAATAGTCCACGTGATCAATCACATAAAAAAATATGTAATCAAAACTACATGAATTGGCAGCATGAGCATGTGTAATTATGAAGTTGAGTGCGTGTCGTGGAATAAGTGAATAGTCGAAAACGACCTATCAGTGACTGCTTAGAGGAGTGACTGAACAAATGCTTTTGTGAGCAAAACATATTCATACAGAGGTAAACAAGGGGCCCATTGGGGCGCTCAGCAAGGATTTAGTTGAACGAGTCTGCCATTCACTGATTGGGTTGATTGTGTGGACGGCCAGATGTAAGAATGAAACTGTGGCCACAATGGAAAACAGACGTATTGGAATACGGATCAATGTTGACATCTAAATGACTACAACGCCCTTCGTTAGCTGAGATGAGCAGGGTTAGCTCGCTCAAAAACTACGAGGGTAGCTTTAGTTGTGGGTTATATAGAGAGTACCGTTCCATGGTTGCGTGGTGATTACCACAGGACATGGCAAAAGTGAACGTGTGATTTCGAAAGTGTCTATAATCAAGAAGAATGCGGCGAAAGTTGGCAGCGGAAAGATTGGTAGATATGTTCAACAAGCTTCGGATAAACAGCCGCAATCAGGTGGCATCGCTGGCGTTGAGGGAAGCCTCTGAAGGACCGGCGATATTGACACCATTTGTGATATCAAAACTATGCACTGCACTAGTCGACCGTAGGCTGGGAGTGGCATCCAAACCTCCAGGCGCTTTGAGACGTGAAGCAAGAGACTAAGCAGGACGTAACAGAACGGAAATACAAAGTGATGGCAACATGGATAGAAAATTCCGAGAGAATGACTTAACGGACATGTTCTTTACGAGCAAGCCACATGCGAACGTGAGAGGTTACTTAACAGGATTCGCAGTACAACCATAGCAAAAAGGCACCAATTTCACAAGAAAAACTAAGTCGGGCCTTAAAAGGTACGTACAACTAAGCATTTTCATTCCTCTCGCTAGCTGGTCCATTCTTACTAATGATCACCGAATTAATCCTCATACAAATAACACCGATTGAGTGGATAAGCCCTGTTTATAACCGAGAGAACGAAGGAAATAAACTTTGGTTCTGTCCGCCCTCCATCCCAGATGACTTGAACATTTAATGAAGAAGAGATTCGATGAACAAATAGCACCATGAAAATTCCCGAAAAAGCGACCAACAGCGGTGCTATTGCAGTAGGCTCAGACATGCACAGTGAAGGCTTTGCGGTAGGAAGTGAGGCACCTAGAGCTCGCGACAAGCTAAAAATAATTAACTGTAATCGAAAAAAAGATTAACAAATTTAGAAGCCAGCCTCTTTCGAAAAGAAGCACTAGACTCGAGTGGCAAGGATATGTACTACTGACGAGCTTTAATGAGAGCAAAACTCGAGCCCGGTGCCTCTTTTCAAAAGAGGCTGGCTGAAAAGTCCATCTGAATGCGAAGGCTGCGATCAAATGTGAGTGATTGTCAACTTGAAAATAAACCAAATCCCCGACAATTCATCAGTCAATTTAGTGGCCTCAGAAAAACGTTTTCCACGGTTTGGTGTTAGCTGCGCTTGCGGCTTATGCACTGCCAACTGTGCGCATTAGCCCGTTAACCAATCAAACAGCGTTCTGATCGGAGAGTGACGGTGACCGAGGTCACATGATTCTCGCGATCGCACACAGCGTGATTAATCGTACGAGTCAGATGCGTCGAAGGCAATCTTGATCCGCATTACAACTGCGTGAATTACACCTCAATCTTCTTGTCCTTTGACGCTACATAGAGTGAGATGGAGAGAAGGTCAAGATGCACCACTGGCATATAATTGATTGAATTCGTCAAATTCAAGCACATTGTAGTTTTATTTAGCGCTGAAGCATTCTCTACCATACGAGATAATCAGCTTTGCGCTTTGTCCCAAGACCCGTGAATTATCCGTGGATGTGTTTCATCCAGTGCAAGGGCGCGTTCAGTGAGTATGGTGCGCAGTAGCCAGGAAAACTTGTTCAAAGCCACCTGGCGTGCCCTCATGCTGCACCCTGAAAGACGGACTTCCACGTGAGGGTTACTCGCAAAATGAGCAGTAGCGGGCAGTCAGCGGTAGTACTACCATAGAGCGGTGGATTCATGGTTGGCAGCCGGGTCCCTACAGAATGCCACATAAGCTCATTGAGTTACTATGACACAGCGCATGTTAACCAGACAAAACGGTTCCAGATGCCTCAGTGAGAGCACACGTCCATACGGCTTACGGATATCCTCACGTCTTCGCTTATCATGGGAACTCCTGAGAAAAGCGCACAAATAATCGCGGTGATCGTCAGCTCCAACGAGTACCAAGTGTTCCGAGTACGTTCTAGTAATCAATCAGCCACCTGGCAACCTCCATCGTCAAGCCAATCGTGCATACAGATTGAGCAAGTAGCCGTCAGCCATGTTTCCAAGATAGCACATGAAGCCGAAGCGCCTGTGTAGACGCTGACCACGAACTAGTATGTGCCAAACTCGTTCAACGCGTTAGTGGGAGACCGCTCCCTAGTCAAACAAAAATCGACGCAGCTAAACTAGAAGGGACACAAGAGCTCCACACCTGACATCACTTACCAGAGGACACTGAAACACACTGAGCACATACACTGCATGCAGTGTACAGGTACTACTGCCAGTTTGGCCGCAAACCGCTGGGTTTCCATGCGATCACTGGAACTTCGTGGCGCTTGAAAGAATATTTCATCCAACAGCGAGCAAAACTCATTTTACAAGACTACTACTGGACTAGAACTCCGGAAACAACTACGAATGGATCCTGAGGCCTGGTAGACACAACGTGCTAACGAGATGGAACAAGCCGATGTAACCAGGTACTCCCAATGGCTTTTCCTGGTTGTCTGAGCGACGAGTAGCTGGAAACCAAGTGGGAACAAGGTAATCTGTGAAGCCAACACTGCGTCTATACACAATTTGCAACGCCGCTTGGAACGTTGAGCTCAGAATTGTTAACAGCATTTCAACCGGCCACACGTACCACTTGCTCCTCAGATTGTGCGTATACTTATTGATCTGTTGACCTTTCTCCGCCATTATGAACAGATGTCTCACCTGCGGTCAGGTTTCTGAAACGCCACAAGGCATTTATTATAAATGAACTAACCCATCTTTTTTACAGACGGGACTTAGTCTCAGTCAATGTGCCTACGGCTCTGCTCTGGAAACTCCGGGACGGTGAGTTAGTTCCAAATGACCACAGGTTTCAGTCTATCAGTTCAGTGTGGTCTATGTACCTTCCAACTGCAACTTGCCATTGTAATACTGTCAGGGCTCTACGCCTGTTCTCAACCATGATGATGAGCCGTTAAATGGGGATGCGTGAGGCGTGTACCTAGGGAGATGTATCAAAACTGGCGGAATGTATAAGGAAATTACAAAGTATGTGAGGAGTTGATATGCTTAGACCGAGATATCGATCAAACTTATGACAAAGAAACTAGGTCACTGGTCAGTCAATTGACGATGGCTTAATTGGTTTATGATGTCATGTTCGTCCTGCCCGAAAATGGATTATCGAAAACTTACGTTCACCTATATGCTTTTATTCTCATTATCATAATGGGCGTATTTGAAATTCAACAAGATTGTTCGACCTACTCTTTCCCGTTCACCTCTGTATTGGACGAGATTCTAGAGTACGCTATCACAGATCACAAGTATGATTTTGTTGAAATACTCCCAGATGTCCGACTTTTAGGAAGAATGCAGACGACACTGCTCTACTCTACGTGGGATTACTGAACAGTTCAGGTAAGCTGAGGCCTCAGCTCGTCAGTTTGGTGTAGTATTTGTATTTTTCAGTTGCAGGTTGCCTTGGCAACATCGAGAGGGTTGTATCTGTCCTCAGTCGTGGTGGTGAGCTGTTGGATGCCTATCTCAATGTCATACGTTATAGGATTTTTTGTTCAGTACTCCAGAAACCAACTTGGAGTAATTCCAGTGTTACCGGCGATGGATATGTACGAGACAAAGTTTAGACGTAGTTTAAACTCTCAAACGATCCGTACCGATTCACATGTTCTTCCGACTCATGACTTCGGGTTTATCTAAGAATAAAAGCGCCCAGCGAGAATTCTAAAGGGATCGGTGCATGGCCATTGCAGCAGCGTGTTAGGACAAACGTTTTTCTAGTGACGTGGTGATAAGGAAACAGGTAACACCAGCTATATATTCACCCAAACTACCCAACAGCCAGCGAGCATCAAGTCACAGTCATAAAATAAGCATATCACATATAGGAAAGTTATCCGATAACGTCTGAAAATACACATTGGCAATTAACCGTCTGCGAGGGCGCATCAGGATAAATGTCTGATATGACACATTAAAAGAATAAAGACCTCAACATTTTCTGGTCTAGAGAGTGAGATAAACATAATTTGCACTTGAGTGCTGGACGTAAAGAACAGTCGCTCACACGCGACCTGAGTCGTCCAAAGTGGGCAGAGGGTCTCTACACCTCAGACAGGGGAATGTAAACAGGCTGATATTCATGGATTATAACACGAAGAGATAATAGACCGAAGTATCCTGAATAGCTTCATGTGGACTAACCTGTATGTCTTGTAAGCGCAGCAAAGCCTCTGTAGGAGGAATCGCTTTGATGGAGCCGTAGTTCACGGAGTTTTGTTCCCCTCCAGGACTCTCCAAACATTCCTGCACGGCAGATGCGTCACTCGGATTGTTCAGACCGATAAGAACCCAACGTGCAGACATATTGGGATGTAGTTCAAAATCCAACTGTGAATCAGACAGTTTATCATTTCCTATCGCTTTGGCATGTTTCATCAGTGCCGTAGAGATGGCCATCTTCCAGACACCGACAGACACATGGGGTGGAATGTTGTGTGCTAACAACCAAGACCGAGCATTTGTTGATCGCAGACTGTCGCCGCTACTGTCACATATCCCCGTAAGATCTGCGTCACCAGATGAGCGTTGCGAGTCTGCAAGAAGCGAATTTCCACTACCTGCTGTGACATCACCTGCACCGAGATCAGTCCACCGAGGATCACCTAAAGCTCCATAAGGAGGTCTGGTAGGAAAATTAGTAGATGACCAACGACGGTCACCGGTGGCGGAATACGGATCACCTGAAACACGTGGTCCAGAACCAGACCATGGTCCGGATTCCCAAAAGAAGGAACCAGATCCTAAGGAATGAAAAACGACCGTGAATAAAGTAATGATAAGTAAAAGCATTAAAAGTAAGAGTATTCTCAATAGATGGCAGTAGGTCGAGTCGGAACAGCAATACGTTTCATGAAAGGGCTAATGGAGAAAAACATCCACAGAATAGCTCGTTGCAATGTTAATGAATTAAGATTTATTCGGTCAGACAGAGAGATCAGTCGGTTGCCAACCGCGGAAGACAACATGGTCGCTTGTCCTTCAGCTGGATCAGCTAAGTTCGTCTCCCGAAAAACTTTCCGATTCATCGAACACGTCCGTTTTATTCATTATTTGTACGATGAACAGCGAACCGTGCACACAACTTAAAACACTTTATTGGCAGCTGAAATGACAGTTTCTATTAGCATAAGAAATCCCATGAGGTGGATGTCAAAACCTTACTGACAAGTAATTCGGGGAGGCGACCAATTAGGTGGATAGCTTGGATTCGTGGTAACACTAAATCGACACTTCCAAGTAGGATCATGACGTCTTACATAATGTTCAGATGTCTTATATAACTCAGCACCACTCCATTGAGAATGCGACAAACATCCGCGGAACTCTCACCAGACAAACACTACTCGTGTTATGCAAATAATGTGAAATCCCTTTTCGAATTGTAAGCTACCTTTAACTGCAACTTGTTATCGGCAGACTACTTGAACAGGGATGGCGTGGGTTAACAGGCGTCATATGAGCTCAGGTGGGGTGCGACTGTGAAAAAATCAAGACGATGAAATACTGGCACAGCACAGAATAAGAGATGAGCACACAACATTACTATCATTTCAACGGCCTTGAACCTGATCAGAAGGTTCTGTGACTCGGGCTATCGATCACCTTAACAATAACGTGAGAGAACGTATTCTAGAAAAAAACGCCGCTGAAAGTTTTAAAAAAACAGTAAAAAGGGGACTGAGCAGAAAAACTAGAGATGGTATGAATGTAGGTACGCTCACAACAGATTGGGTTTAACTAACAAAACCACCTAAGTCACCGCCCAAATAACGTTCAGTAAATAACAAATGAATTGGTAAACGCACATGCAGCACCACGCAACCGAGCAAAAGGCAAAGAAAAACGGGAAATCCGGTGACAAGAAGCACAGAACGAACATTAGGCAAATAAATGCTTACCAAGCTTCAAACCCTGTTCATGAGCATTTCCAGAATCTAAGCCAGAATCGGGTGTGACGCCCAGAATGTTGTCTGATAGTTGAATGGGTTGTAGATTTCCACCGCCAACACCTCCTCCTGATCCAACACTAATAGCTGGATTAACGGAAGGCCAAGCGGCTGATGTGTGTAAAGTGAAAGCACTGGTATTAGACATCAAGTTGATCGGGACAGTGAGCGGTGGTTGTGGTGGTGTGCTTAAGTTTGTCGCAGTAGAAACAGTGATTTGTTTTAGCATACCCGCCTGACTACGCACCAATCTTAGTCTGGTATGCTGGGCATCCAATTGGGAAGCGATCTGGTAAGCTTGTAATTGTAACTCTTGCATCACCGGGTTGGTGGCAAACGGAAGATTGGTTGAGCGGAATTGATTCAATTTTTGGTTCAGTTCCTGTGGAAAAGACAAGTTACAGGAGCCAAAGTTGAAACAGGCTGCTATCAGCGTCGCCGTAGTATACAAGCGAGAGGACAGATTAAGTACCAAATGAAGACAAGTTAATAAAACGAGTAAGGATATATATATATATATATAGGTAGGAAATATTGCGAGAGCCTTTTGTTAGTTTTGTACCACACGCAACCTTCACATTTATTACCCTAGGTGGGAAGTGTGCACAACGACGGCTAAAAACGGCCTCGACGTGCATAAGATTTTATGGCTTACTTAGGCATTCTATAGCGTTTCTAACCAACGAAACTTAGAATGGTTCAGACCAAGGTCGGATACAATCCGCAGCGCACGGACTGATGCCAATTTGCATACAACTCTGCCAGGACATTAGCTACCTGTCGTACGGCTCGTGACAACCACCCCGAGGAAGAACAAACAAGGTGCAATAATGGTAAGATGTGGTCAGGCCCTGGCCATTTTAACCCCAAAAATGGGAGTACATCCGGTAGATCCACCAGAAACGCGCAGCCGCATTGCATTATTACTTACGTACTGTTGCTAACACACAGACAACGAGACCAAGAAAATAAACGATGAGAAGCGGTTAGGCTGCACAATCGCAGAGTAGTCACGCGCGTACAATCAGGCCGCATTCTCTGTCCTTCAACAGAGGACGGATGTCACATGGGTGCCAGAGATGCTGTGGGCACACGTTAGAAATATGTAAAGAGATGTTTCCTACAACAATTCGAAAGAATGAGATAAAAATCAAACAGGCCGCCACCAGCCAGGGTGTGTAAAGGCACAAACCTGCGTTGGCATAGGAGAGGAACCTCATTCTTGGAAGACACAAACGGTGTTGTGATACCTCAACTGACAAGCGATATAGCGCCTTTTGGACCCAGCTATGGATTGACCCCACGATAAGCGATAAGATCGGCGTAACTTACGCAAAGTTTCCACGTCATCATTGTTGACACCATTCAAAGCCTTATGCAAGATGTTTTTGATTGCAAGGTTGGAGAGAAAGAGATCGAGTAATGCTGTCTCACCCTCCGAAACACGAACATGGGTGGCGATAAGTCTCAATCCTAACTGACTGTAATCCAAACCTGTAGCCATAGGTAAAGCCGTACGACCTAAAACCCTCAACCACATGTGATATATGAGGTAAGTCGCAGGCTAAAAGACACGATCTGCAAACGGGATTGATGTGCTTATATGTGATTTGTTCTTAGGGCATTGCCTTCGGCTGTTCGTAAGATGATGAAGGTTCACCAGATAAACACTGAAAAAAGATGCGTGGCCAAGTTTGGTGGGAAGAGAAACCAATGGGAATGGACTTGAGACCGAAATCATACGTGACAATAAAAGTTATTTTTGAAGGAAGGATAAGGAAACTCATCAGAGTACTTGAGTACTTTGGGGATTTTTTTAACCATTTGAAACATGATAAAGAAACTATTAGACGAGTGATCTGGAGCGAAAAATCTGCAGTTGAGCAGCCGACAGTGATTGGGAAAATTGCAACTCATTTATAATAAGGCAAGTATAATGCCACAGTGGTGGTAGATGAGATGGTAGGTAACATCGATGAAGACTGACGGGAAACAATTCTACACCTAACCACCGATCACCGGATGCATGTAAATATACAGGGTGAATCAATAAACGCGTGATAGAAAAACGACACTTATGGCTAAAAACTCGCCAATAATCCAAAACCACATGGAAGTAAAGGACACCCACAAGCTGTGAAAGCTAGACGATCGACCGAAAGGTTCACGGGAACTCAGTCCAAATGAACAGCCGTCAATCTTACGAGGGTATGCTTCCGCTCAAGATAACGCATAAGGATGGAGCGGCAACATAATGGGGAAAAACAAAGAATATGGAGTGTCCATTGAAAATAGTCTACAATACGATGAAGGGGTATGCACAAAAATGAGGCAAAAATGGAAGTTTTCAGCCGAAACACATATACTCACGAGAAAACCAAATGGGTTCACTGTCTTGAACCACAAAGTAAATATTGTGGTGCGCTAGACTAGATCGCAAATGAAACATCGTCACGCTTCCCAAACCTGGACCGAAAAGGTTTAACCAAGACAGATGGAGATCGAGCCCGTAATTGATGGACTCACAGTCAACCCGGTTACCGCTGAGATAACCGGAGATTGAAGGATAAGATAAACGTCCAGTTTATACGCTGGAACACAATAATCGCCACAATGTGACATAAAAGGTCATATGTGGGTTGGATGTTGTTAAGACGCCAAAACCTAGAAAAAAGTGGTCGAAACAACTCGACTCACATCAGTAAAACTGAGAGGTGATCAAGCGTCATTACTACTAGGCTACCGTGAGCTCAAGGTGGATCAAAATAAAGAACCAGACCAATGAGAATCACCCGGGGCTAAACCGAATGTGTAATAAGGAACTGTGCAGCTCATGAACGTGTTACTCTGTACAGACAAAATCTCATTGTCTAATTCGCAGAAATTGGAAAAATTTAAGATGATGTAAGCAAAGTCGAAGTTCACTTCTTAAGATGTCGCGAAAATTTCTCTCACTGTTCTAGGGTTACAATCGGTGTTTGCTTGGTAGCATTACGTCGGCTAGGATCGGTCAATCAAAATTGAGGTTAACGTTGCGCTGTGTTATAATTGGAAAGAAGTTTCCGTTATTGCTTGTCGGAAAGTATGGAAATCTGCGACAATTTCCTGATGTGGAGTTTAGACACTTCGTACATTTCCACGATCATTTCTAGAGTACCCAGATATCTCGTTTAATATTTGTCACATAGTTACTCGACATAAACCGCACAGGGAACGCACAACGACGTTGAGTCCTGATTTTTTTTGGACTGTACAACTTCTCACGGGAATGGCATTGCTTTTTAACATCGAGACGATATTTGTGCTGTCAAATCTCAACACCGTTCCAAACTTTGGATTAATGTGGCTACGGTCACTCAAATGCAAATCTAAAATGCTGCCATTGGACCACTTCTCGGCGGGAGTATAAGTGGAGATTGGCGGCGACATTTACTGGGAAGTCCAAATCCTGAAAGCTCTGTACATAAAAAATGTGGAGTTCGTTTCACTTTCGATGAATAAGCATTGGGTTATACTCAATCCTAAATCAGACGGCTTGTAACTATATGACAAGTTCACAAAATACAAATAGGAAACTATCAATCTGTTTCGTAATTTATACGGTATTATAAAGGCATCTTACATTAGCCAAAATAGCACGACTGACAGTGTCGAAAAAAAAAAAGATTTCATTCAGTTGTGACGGATAAAATTGAGTAAAGTTCACCCACTTGATGCTTCGATTGCAGCTGCATAATTGTCTGTAGGGTTTGGGTTTCCCGCTGTTGGAGCACATGCAGGGACAGCTCCAAATTTTCAACAGGCACACCTCCAGGTGGTTTGGGAAGCTAGAATCACAGTTACAATGCAAAAGAGAGCGATATAACCATGGGTGTTGGTATAGAAATTCCTTTTGAACAACAACGGGGGGGAAGTCTCGCGTACAGAGTGGATAAAAACAAGCATATATATATATATATATAGTCGATACGACTACATGAATGAACTATTGATCTGACTACACGTGTCTGGGCTTGAGTAAGCTGTAAAAATCCAGTCAACATGTAGCCACAATTGTAACCTAGGTTCGGCTCCTCGCATCGTTAATTTGTGTTCGTGCACGCGCGTGCGCAGCTGTTTGCCTATCCCTCGCAAGTATTGTTGATCACACCCGAGACAACGAATCGCGTAGACCACATCAGATTGTTTATGTGGTTCTACACCACCTTTTGTGTTCACCAAGGCTGAACGGGGTGTCAAGTTTAGATTGTGTGACATTTAGATGCCCAGTGGATGGAACACCCTTTGCGTTGCATCACATTTGCCGTAAATACATGGTACTATCATTTGCGTTTTGGGTTCTGTAAGTTTACCTCTTATGGACCCTCTGAAAGATGCTTTTATGAAACTATTGGGGTGCCCACTGGAACTGAGCAGTTTGAAAAGTTGTATGCGTTTTTGTCCTCTGAGTACAGATAAACTACAGTGCATGTTGCACGTCGGAACAATGTTCGCACTCAGCTTTTAAGTTGACAGGCTGGATGATTGCTGTCTAACCTGAAGATGACATCAGCTGTTGTCGGTTTACGACAGACAGACGTTTCACGCTTGCCATCAAGTCGTCTCATAACCGGTACATGGAGGAACATTAGATGTGAATTTTTTTCTTATTCGAGTTCAAAAGTTATCTAATCTATTGTAGTATACAAGCAACAGCGGAACTAGTCAAGCTGAGTCCGAGGTGAAATAAGTGTCACCCACATATCGAAGCCAAATTTGAGGTTTGAATGTCTGAAAGGCTTCAAATTTAAAGTGCATCAGCACGGCGTCTGCAGACAAGCCGGACAAAGGTGATCTCATTGGTGTGTTTCTCTTCTCCAGGTAGACTCGGTCTTCATATTGCAAAGCTGCACCAACCGAATCGGTTCTTCTGGGGAAAGATCCGTTCTACTATGAAGGCTGCCGTTTTTGCTTGTCAGCAGCTGCAAACTTTCTACCGCAAGTTTCTTCGACGTATCAATGTCAGGACACATCACGCCACTTCCATTGACCGGCCTAGCTCGGATGGTATGGTAGCGGGCGGTGGTACAGTCTCACTCAGTCAATCAGCATGCAGCCGTGCGGTCGAACGCCTGTACGCCATCTAGATTGTTTTCTTACGTTGCTTTTTGATGCCCCCTGCAACGTGAATTGTTCTGACGCCGTCACTGCCATATAGGTCTGTTTCATTTTATTCACTTTATGTCTGTCGGTCATTTGTGGTGACCGTTTTGTCCTACAAATTCAGAGTCTCTGTGGCTTATTTTTGTCTCGCTATCCTAATAAACAGTGTCACCGCGGCTCTTTTTATTTCCCGGTTTTGGGTCAAGCAAATGAGCGCGTAACCAGGGCGACGATCCACTAATTAGTGAAAACGATGTAACACCGAAGGAAACCAGTGCGTCGTCTTCTTGCAGCTTCAGGCCTTTAATTTGCCTCAGGGAATCTGATATATATATATATCCATATGTAATAACAATCCATTGTGATACCCTCAAAGTGTAGGAGGAAAAAGGGAAATATTTTCACAAGCTACTCACTTTAAACAGCTATTCCGGATGATACATGAATAGGCGTACTAAAAAACTGAGGAAGCATTGTTACAAACAACAAGCATTGAGATCACTGAGTCCCAATAAATAACCGGAGCCATGAAGGCAAAAAGCAAGAGAAGAGGCTTGGAATGAGTATCGCTTATAAGCATACAGAAAACTCGCAGCAATATCCAGATGAAAATCACGTATCACTGTTAAACTCCAAGAAACTAACGAAATACCTCTGTTAAATGACCTGTAAGGGTGAACGCAGGAAGACCATCGAGTCTAATCATATATCCGGTTAAACTCGACAGGTCTGTGAAAGCTATAGAATACACGAAACGAACACCCACTAGTTTGGTGATACCTAACGTAGAGACTGGACAAAAGAACTCGTTTGGCGATCACTTTCTAAACTCTTCGTTACTTACACACTGGAGCCACCCGATACGAGGAAGTGAACGTAGACAAGGGTGATCAAATGCTTGAAGACGGTTCACGTCTTCTAAACCTGGCCACACGGAGTAGAAGACGTGAACCGTCTTCAAGAATTTGATCACCGATGTCTGCGTTTAATCGCTCGTATTGGGTGGCACCAGCGTGTAAGTAACGAAGAGTTTAGAAAGCGGGTGTTCGGTGGTGATTGCTAAACGAGTTCTTTTGCTCAATCTCTACGTTTGCACAGGTTTAGATGGTTGGGTCACGTATTAAGGATGCCAGCTAGTCGTCTTCCACACCGAGCACTGTTCGCTGACACTGCGACCGACTGGTGTAAGGTGCGAAATGGACAGATAATGACCTGACTTAGGGAAATGAAGTCGTTCATAACCGAAGGGAGTCCAGCTAGTGAAGATTAAGGTTAGATTTACTTATCAGCCACTTCTAGGCACTGGTTACAGCAGTGTCAAGAAAACCCAAGTTTCTTTCAAAAAATATCTCCTTCCCAGAAGAGATAATTTGGGTCAATCACAACGAATAGGTCTTTAGAACAGTCTAGATGTGAATCCTGCTACTTTTTCCCTGTCCGATCCTTAATCCTCTACGCACATTGATAGCTTGGTGACCCCAAGCAACCTTGCTTACTGCCTTGCAACGTTTTAATTCGAGAGTATTTGTGGATCACTATGCACCACATTTGTTGGGCGGAACAAGATAACTTTACACTCGTTTTGGATTTGCCTTGATAACAATTGGAGGTGCCAGTCGTGTTGTTCTTCTAGACCGAGGCTTGCTGTTTTGCTAACCCAAGACGAAAAGTATTGCCGAATGACCACTTATTCGGTGACTGAATTCCCGTGGGTTTTCAGAAGCCAGACGTATGCATCACGCCCAGGTTGCACGTTCCCCCCCCACCACAAGTTTCGGTCCCGCTAACCAAACAAACACTTTTGTTATTAGTTCCAAACAAAACGCTCATCTGAAAAAGCTTCACTTTCATAAGCTGCACCATACGGATGAGATGAGATAATCATAGGAAAAGATCCATAGATAAAGCGATGACAATATTCCCTCATTCATTCGGGCATCATCATCATAGACAGCAATACATCAGTGGTTAACACTAATGCTTAACTGCCACACAACCATGAAGAAACAGCAAACCCTATATAGAAAGAGAGAAGGAAAAAGAAGGGGACGGGAAGGGACCTAACAACTGAAAATGACTACGTCCCTATTCAAACATTCAGCATCAAGGTGCCTACACCTTGCAAACAACACAACCGAGCTGCAAGTGAAAGTAAGGCGTCATCAGCGTTATATCTACCATTGATATAGAGGTCACCTGCATGTGAGTGGGGTTTCACGGAACGCTCATTAAGCGATACTGACAAAGTTACTCAGGTCAAAACAATACAGCAAAGGAAATGGACATTGTGCAGAAAACCCAGGATCTATGTGAACCAAATGAGAAACAGTCTGGATAAAAAGTGGTAAGGCGCATATGATAGAAGTAGATTTTTGTCTGTGTTATGAACGAACGTAGACTCCTTTTGACTCCGAATACGACTGTGACCGAGAGGAACGGAGGAACAAACCTACGGGGAGTTTGTACACGGACATTGAGGCCTACTTATCCAAGAGGGCTAAAGAGCTGGAAAGAGAACTTCTACGAAGAAATAATGGAATGCTGCTTCCATGGAGGGAACACTTGGAACGGAGCATTAACCAGACAACAAAGTGACCTACATTGAAGATGTAGACGATGCTAATGGAAAACATGTAGATCAGGGTGAATCAGTGAGATGATGTGGCTTGCCTGCGTAATACGGACTTTGAGCCTTCAAAGTGAAAAGTTTCGTCACAGGATTAGATAATTCCTGACACTACCTTTCTTACCGCAGATGGCTGCTGAAACTATTCAGTCTTAATGTGTATCGCTTTGTAATACTGTTGACGAAATATGTGTGGGGATGGCGTAGTTACGCGGAGGACTCGTTAATCTCCTTCAACTATTGCATCAGAAAGACATTCAACAATCGATTAAAGGGTGGGCTTGTGGTGCGGTCATGGGCTGTTACGGTCCATGGATTACAGATCGGGAGTACCTGTGTGAAGTGCTCATCTTTAACAATTAACTTAGACCCTCCACTTTAAGCCAAGTCATGAAAGTTGTTAGAGTGAGTTACACTGGACAATCTGTAATTGATTAGTAATGATGCGAGTTACACAGTGAATCTAGGTCATGCGTACAATGAATAACTTCGCCAGACGCAGTGTAGAAGTATTCTGGCGAGTACACTTTATTAACGGAATATGTAATTCTAAACCAATTTAGTTTTAACAATGGAATTATGTTTAGGGAGGTTAATACATATGCCCAGTGAATCTGAAAGGTAGGTGAGATAGTACATTTCGCTTTTGAGGCAACTGTCCGGAAAGTAGCTATAATTAATATAAAGATGACTAGGCAAATCAGTCAGCAAAGGAAATGGACATTGTGCAGAAAACCCAGGATCTATGTGAACCAAATGAGAAACAGTCTGGATCAAAAGTGGTAAGGCGCATATGATAGAAGTAGATTTTTGTCTATGTGTTATGAACGAACGTAGACTCCTTTTGACTCCGAATAGGACTGTGACTTCTTCGAACACTGTGCAAGGAAAGTTTGTGTATCCAATGCCCCAACCGATAGCGTGGAAAAAGAACATTCAGCGGAATAATACAAACGGTTTATCATAACACAACAGTAATCAGAGGAAATCATCAGACAAGCAGAAGCAACCGGACGTTGCACGTGTATTGGCAACGACTAGATGTACTATATTATGGATAAACGAAAATGTACATATGTAGAGTCCACGGTGAAAGAATCAATCAACTTATTGCAACACCTAAACAGTACCCTGATCCGTCTCGCAAAATTCGTCATAACCTACATACAGTGTCGGAACATAAACAGTCTGAACACCTCCATGCTTCAGTGATGGTCGCGGACAAGATTATTAAGGACTACTGCTTGGGATGCACATGGTAATTAGAGTGAGAAAAGGCTGGAGACAGTCGATTGTCAAGTGTTGGTTAACCGTAGAAGGGGACGCCAAGCGACGCGATGAGGCTATCACAATTATCGGCGTACTCATAAACCGAAAGCCCTGAGGTGGTGGTGTTCACGCGGCAAAAGAATGAGAGAATGCACGTTTCGCAGGCGTGGTACGAATCATAACAACAGGATGGTGCGTGCGGAGAGGGCTACACGAACTCAGTGACGAAATTGACAAGCACCTCGACACTCGAGTCCCAGGCACCACTTTGTTGCCAATTTGACAATACCAGTGCACCAAGAAGTGGAGAACAACAACATAACCGCTGAAATACTTAATGTCCACTGGAGTAATTTTCGGCTAATTAAGAGCACTTAGAAACGACACACAACCGGAAGTCTGCGGTAAATTTCTTCAAGTCGACCACCATCTCAACCAAACGTCGAACATCCGGCCAAAAGCCAAACCATGAACTGTACACCATCGATTACCCTGTGCTGCTAAATGAGCTTCTTCATGACTTACCATATTGTTACATTGCATCCTTACATTCTCTAACTTCCACTGACAGTCTTCCGCCTCCTTTTTTGCTTCCGCAAGCAATTGGTAGTGTGAACAATGGCAAGAGTGCTGATTTGAGTGTTTTGCAAACGTATCACGCTAAGTCATAACCACTGCTCTTACACGCCTTCGACTCCATATGACTCTTAAAACATCCCTTCCATGTGTATATGTTAAAGCATGTATGACAACAGTCAGAATTATCCTGGCTCAGATGCCCTGGCCAATCAGGTGAGCTATCTCCTCGGAGACCACATTCAAGACTCCAACCCTGCAGTCCGACTGGTGTTTCCATTTATTCCTGATGCGCCTCCACGATGGCCTTACAGCAAAGGCATTTCGTCTGACAACCGCCAAGGTTACTTTGAACAATATGGCTTAAACCTCTCTCGTGGACTGGATCTTAGATGGCAGTAGGCCTTGTGCACTAGGATCTGCTGGTTCAGGTAAGGTAAGCAAGCTATGCGATGATCAGTATGCTCCATTTATCATGTGTGTATGCTTTCACGGATGGTAGCTCAGAAGATGAATTCCTCATGAACGTCTTCGTCAACTACCTATTGCTTACATAATGAATCTAGTTTGGGATCAGAATACCCGAGTGGTTCAATTATGGTCAAACAGGAGCCAGTTCGGTTCCCGCGGATCTCGATAGGACAACGTAGACGGAATTATGTGATCACTACCCCATCTTCGTAACTCGAAACCTTAGTCCACCCCCGGTTATATATGCATAAACATGTTTGATAACGGATCTTAAAGTGTGCATTTGGAACGCCACAATAAATCGCACACTACTCAGTACGCGCCTTTTTTTAAACACTATATATATTCATATATATATAACGTGCAAAATTCACAAGCAGTGGCAAGCGTGCCACAACAGCCATATCGAAATACGAACAGCGACGCTATATACGAGAGTGCCGTTTGTGTGGGTGGCCCTGATTCGACTCTAAACTCGAGCTGGTTGACGGTGTCTATCCATTTCGGTGATGGTTCGCTGGGGAGGCCCAAACGGCTACACGAAAACATTGCCCGATCCGGCTGTATTACCAAACGATCACACAAAGCTTGCAAATGGATTGGCATTCATTCCACCGAGCAGCCTAGATCAAAGTAAGAAACACCTACATGAGGCTCCTCACTGAGCTAGTTCTAATTATTGAGCCATAGCGTTTCCGTGCATTCCTTCAAAATTCGCAAATCATATCGGTGAACACTGATGAACGGTCAACACCCTGTGGCGCGACGTCGTAAGGAAATTAGCAGAAATCGCGGAAACAGTTGTAAAGTGCAACCGAGAAATCATTCGGTTGATCGGGAAATTCTCGAAAACGACTTCGTCTCATCCGATTCACCAGTGCGAAGCACTCGGATACCACTGGAATAATAAGCGGAGCAGAAAGCTTGCCAGCTGCATAATAATCTGTAAATGTGCTTTGAGCGCTAGGCTGATCACTTGTAATCGAAGGTTAACCAAAAGCATGTTTTAACCACTTTGACTTGAGGATCCAGTTACGCTCCGCGGTGTGCGCTTGCAGAAAGTCCTCTGAAAGCGGAAACCTGAAAGGACAATTCACACTGTTAGACAAGGCAAAGCAACCGAATCACACCACTTCTGTTCGATCATATTAAATGATGGCGAAGGCGAGGCCATTGGGAGGTTGGTCTCCCGACTCTACAAGGTTTGGAATAATTGGAAATTTTTTCAGTCCCAAAGAAAATCAGCAGGCGCCCCCATAACCACGAAAAACTATGCTTGCATTACCTATCCACAACTTAGTCTGACAAGTATCCGTTCAGCAACGTGTGAAAGAGGCGGAGGACACTGACACGAAGGAAATACTGAGTTTCGTGAAAGCCGTGGGTGCGCCGAACAAGCACGTACCAACCATCAACTGCCCAAACACATCGCAAAACGACGTAATTTAACCGAGTCTGGAGATCAGAGTAGCCTTCCAGCGGTCCTAGGGAGGTGTTTTCTGGAACCGAAAGAGTATGTCCACATCAACGGCGTTGAACAACCAGAATTCCCGTAGAGCTAGGGCATAGGATACACCACCGGCACCGATTGTACGACCGCCGAGATTCTGACAAAGCTGCGTTATAGTGTTAGAGGAACCTATTTTTCCCGCCCAAAACCGCCTCCTTCCTCGATCCTACCCAATCACAACAGGCAGAAATGTCGTGAACATTCGAGAGGTACTTTATTTTAATACCTATTTGGCCTCTACTCCGCTATGTTCATTGATAGCTTAATGACTTTAGCTACTTTTTTGAAGTTGTGACGATTAACTGAAACTGACAGATAAAAAATAATTATGGAATGGAATGAGAGCTTGGGTCATAGACACTTGTGTGAACTTGAGAAGTTCGTTGGACGAATATTTACATTATCAAAGGGAAAACTAAACCCCACCGACTCTGTGGGGGGAGAAAGCAACAAGGCCGGACCTCATTGCGGTGTGAAGAATTGCGTCTGGACGACCTACTGCTCCAACCAGTATGACGGTGATCAAGTCAGCGGTCATTGAATGAGGCAGGTCAATAGGCGAGGGTCTGACGAAATACAGTCTCTTGGTCACCAAAAAGGACAGCTGGAAGACTCGCAGCTTTGTTAGGACGAAAGGCAGTAGCTTTACTACATTATCCTGATGAAGCCTGAATGACTTGGTGAACGTGCCCCAATAAGAGAAGGGAACACAGATGCGAGAAACAAGGAAAGATGCAGCGGAATGAGAAAAAATTACAGGGGGTTGTAACACGACCGTCGATGACCAGTATTATACACCATATCAGAACAGTCCTTAACTAAAGGTGCACAGTCCTTCGGACTTCAATCAGAAAGCCGGTAACGTCCCTCACTGAACTAAATTTCACAGTGGCGTCTTCATATCTCCAAAAACAAGGCACGCACTGACCATCTGTCTATCACTCCCAGCCTAACCCACTACTCACACACAAGGCACGATGTGGCAGGCAATGAGGTGGCATTTGTGAAGTGTGACCAGACCAACGAAACCACTGGAACGTTATTATTACACTCGTGGGCTGACAGCCTATCAGTCCTGAGTAGACGTTGGCGAACTTCATCATTTCTGACACGGTGTTCCTACCGCACGCTGTTAATGCTTCGGAGACACTGGTGGTTGAACACGGACATCTTCCGCATGGACAGGTCAGATTTCGCAAGCGTGCGATGGGACTGCTCTGGCAGTGATCATATACACCCCGTCTTTCACGGAAATGATGACCTCATGGGAACGTCACAGAAGACGTAAATGAGTAATCTTGTCATACGTCCGACTAGTGCAGATGAGGCTCCCAAGATACACTGCATCCAACAGCTCACCACCACGACTGAGGACAGATACAACCCTCTCGATGTTGCCAAGGCAACCTGCAACTGAAAAATACAAATACTACACCAAACTGACGAGCTGAGGCCTCAGCTTACCTGAACTGTTCAGTAATCCCACGTAGAGTAGAGCAGTGTCGTCTGCATTCTTCCTAAAAGTCGGACATCTGGGAGTATTTCAACAAAATCATACTTGTGATCTGTGATAGCGTACTCTAGAATCTCGTCCAATACAGAGGTGAACGGGAAAGAGTAGGTCGAACAATCTTGTTGAATTTCAAATACGCCCATTATGATAATGAGAATAAAAGCATATAGGTGAACGTAAGTTTTCGATAATCCATTTTCGGGCAGGACGAACATGACATCATAAACCAATTAAGCCATCGTCAATTGACTGACCAGTGACCTAGTTTCTTTGTCAGTCTGGTCGATATCTCGGTCTAACCCCATTAACTCCTCATATAATTGTAGCGACCTGACGATGAAGTATGGAAAACAAATGTAAACCTTGTTGCACCCCACTTGAGATGCTGAAAGTCAGTGAGAAGCTGCCATAAGCGCCCAATGTCTCGCAATACAAGCTGTTTTACCAAAAGCTTAAGATGAGAACTCTGGTCGATATCTTGTGTGGATCTTGAAGTCATGACAATATCTCAATGTACATACAACCAGAGTTACCGCATGAGAGTGTGGTCGGAGGTCTAATCTCGGCCGTGGAAGAATATGCACTACTGACGAGCTCTACCAAGATGATGGTGATGAAGTCCAAGAAAACGAAAGTGATAATAAATTGAAGGCATGCGTGAAAAAACACTGGATGGAAATGAAATCAAGCTGGAGTAAGTCCGAGACAAGACAAAAAACAGAAGCATTAAATTTCCGGATCAATCTTCCCCCAAATAAACCAACTCTAACGCTCACTTGTACAACGAATACGGTATCCGAATGATTAAAGGACAGATATGCAGAAGTTGGTGCTAACTCGAACGTAACTCCTCATATAACCACTATTTGATGGCGAACCTTCTGGTCGTGGGTCCCAAGGCGAAGCGTGTAAACGTCTAACCTGTAGGTCACTCGGGGTTTCCCGTGCTAATTAATTGAACGAAGTTAGTTTTCGATGAAGAGCTGATTGACTCAAGACAGTGTGTTAAAGCATATGACAATTATATCGTATTTTGCTAGAAAGAACCACACAATGATGGTTAATCTTAACTGTCAAATTATCTTCTGGTTAATTGGAATACAACAAACGAGAAAAGCCCCGTACTTGAATGCGCTTCCGTGTCCCCTGTTCGTGCGGAACTTCTGAGTTCTAGCCCGACTGACGATTTAACTGGCATGCTTCTAATGTTGAGCACAGCTTAGCTGTTTAATATTCTTTTTTTCTAGCTTGACGTGTTCAACGATGTTGGAACAACTTTGTGACAAATCGAGTCACGTAGGCGGGTCCGTCAAATTTTGTCCAGCAAAATTTTTCTCCATCATCCTGGACTTCGTTCATCTATTTGTTCTCCGACAACTTGGAACATTTTAAGTTCAGCCGCTGTTTCACCTAACGCTTTTCAGTGAGTAACATTAAACGAAAAAACTGAGGATTATTTACAACCATTTTACATCTCTGGGCATGAGCAGTCCTCATCGCATTACTTTCACTTGCAGCTCGGTTGTTTGTTTGTAAGGTGTAGGCACCTTGATGTTCATTGTTTAAATATAAGCTGAAAGGCAATAAATGTTACAGCCGCACTAGTAAGAACGAAAGGTCTGAAAACAGCGCGTTCAACCACAGAAGAGCAGTCTATTAGATTTAACATTCTACCAACCTAGAATTGGCGTTAAAACCTTCCATCTCGAATTACTGTCATTAGCTTAGACTAGATCATGCGAGATAGGCCGGACAGAGTGAGCCACTCGCTAAGAAGTGTGATGCAGTACCAAAATTCAAGCAGTCAATCTCTTCGAGAACACTCGTTTCATAGAAGCAACAAACACGCGTGTCCCAAGTGTCAATTCTGCTGACCTACTAGTCAAAGTTGGAACAGTGTTTTTTACTTCAGGGTGCTAGTAGGCAGTACCGGACTTGAACTTGAAGTAGAACACACACACAGACATGAAGGAGTGTCAAATGTGAAAGAAGCAGACAGTGCATATACCTACCGACTGATCGTAGATGACTGGATGTTGGGCTGCTCGCATAGCGACTGGGCGCATGCCGGAAGAGGACGAGAGTTGATCTGTTGTACGGCCCATGGAATCTATGCTGGATCCGTCGTCCAGGCTGTTCATCTGTAAGAGGCCGCTATTAGTCAGGGAACGGATCATTTCGTCTAGACCCGGATGACAGGTTCGATCGCGCAGATCCACTGGAAATAAAGACCAAAATTGTTGGCTTCATGTATTTGTGTATGCATATTTGAAACCTCTTCGCATGTATTGTCCGAAAAAATTAATCACCAATGACAGAATACAGATGCTCGGGAGCAGCAGTTGTGGACACAACTGTCAACAGTTCGAGACGACCGGGCAGTGACAATCCACACTCTGGATCCGTTGGTGAACACAGCCGCATATGTGGACTCTTAGTGTGAAGACGTTAAGCCAATGGGGCGGCTTCGTAACCTAACTGACTGGGCTCATGACGCGCAGAGTTACGCGGTTCACTTCGTTGATATGAATGTAGTCGAAGCAAGAACGGCAACAAATAGGACGTCTTTACAATTAACACATCTGCGTTCTAGCAGCATGTATACGTGTCCGGAGAAATTAACTACGATTCCCTGCTGTCTATCAGTGCATGGAAAACTCACGCGTGCATGGTACCGGATGAAAACTTAACATATCAAGGAACACGGGCTCGCGGTCTCGAGAACGCGTAAAAATCATTCAATAATTGAGTGAATGTGGCCAAGCGCAAACATTAATTAACAGAGGTAGCAAGATGGCCGGAAATTCAGGTGGGTTGTACCGGGCTGGAGAAGAGTAGCTTAGGGGTTGAAACCAAGGCTGATTTTGAAGCTAATGGGTGGTGCCCAGAGACCACAAGGTAAGTGAACGGAGCGTAGACGTGAGGAGAAGAGCGATTGTAAGTAGAAGGCAGAGGCGGTAGTCCAACCGCATAGAGGTCAAAGTTACTAGAGAGGATACAACGGAGATAAGCAAAACCGTTAGGGTGGCTTGATAAAAAGGGGCTGTGATGAAAGGCTTAAAATTATGAACCTTTTCTCAATAAAATGAGTTTTTAGATCCAGCAGGAGTAGAACTTCTGAGGCGGGATATAAGTGAGGGAACATAATCTTAAGCTAACAAGAGCTTGGGCTCACAATCACCTCAAGGAAACTTCTCTGTGTAGAGATGTAGACGGTTGGAGGAGACTTCCAGTGAAGATGATAGAGGCTAGCTCAGAAGCACAGTTCAGGCTGAGATTGGCCCGCTGTTGACGGTCAGCATTCCAAGGAACTGTACGACATATCCGACGTTCAGGCAATCATACCCAAGTGTAGCAATGTTTTTGACAGAGCATTTGTTGTTATTAATAATATTGTTGTTAGAGGCCTCCAGATTTGGTACAACTACTACACATACGCAGATTGGACCATCACGCGGTGTGGTAACTTGTTCATCTCAATGACCTGTCGATTTAAAGTGGATGGTTTGACAATCACACCGACAGTCACTAAGATCAATAGGGGTCTGACAGACCACCGACTCCTGGTCCTCCAAGTTGGAGGGTGGGAGAAGGTTAGCATTGTTCTTCAGAGAAATAATCAGTTTTGGTGCACTACCACCCACTTACTACCTTGTGGTACAGGCTTTTGAGTCAAATGTTCTATCTGAAAACTCTAGTCATTCTACGGTCTAAGACAGGGCGTCCTGGTAGTATCTTAGCCCACATACAAACATGAACAATCATACCAATAATTCCACACTGCATCGGCTGTTTCGTAAAATAACCCCGGTCGTCCATCCCGCTGCATACAGCAAAGCGAATAAGCGAAAGCACGTTATTGTTGATCTCTCCACTACTGTCATACCGAGCTTAGCTCTCAAGCCGTCCCCCAGATCCCCATTCCCAGTAATTACTCCACAGCCCCCAAGAGATATAGCTGATCAGTGTAACACCGTCCTGGTGAGCCCCATCTCTTACCATCCAGTCTCTCTCATCCCTTGCTTAGACTGCGAATTATTATGGATGCTTTCAACGTTGGCACTCTGAAACAGCTAAGTCAAAAAACAGCTCTCGAAAGGGCGTTAGACACACTGAATGTCGGTCTGCTTCAATTCAGGGGAACTAGAACAGGGGTCAACAGCGAATTGAGAGGATCTGTTTTGTCTTGTGACTGGAAGTGGCTATGCTGGCTGCAGCCACTTTACTGCTGCAAAACTTGGTCAGTCAGCGTAAAAAGCGCGGACCGGCTTCATGTGTATGGCATGGTGATAATCGCTAAAGGAGGTTTTGAAATCTTGGGAAAATTTGATTCACAAAGCGAAGAACAAAACTGATGAGAACGGTCGAGATGCAATCCACTTTTAGATAGAGATCCATACTACTAAGACCTGCCGTTAGCACCTTAACAGAGATTGCTGTCATGCTGAAGTCCCTAACGTCGTAGAGACCGCTGAACACTTTGCTTTACTAGTAGACAGTCAGGGATTTGGATTGTTACAAGTTGAACACAATTCAGCTTTCCCGGTAGGATAAGCTGCTTTAACTGACCGACTTCGGAAAGTGTGGTTTTAGAGCATACCACATCCAAATGAAGCAGTGAATTCAATCTGACTTATGAGTCGTGATCGAGGGGAGGTGTCACTCCTAGAGAAGATAGGCCAACCTGAACAGTACAAAATAAACGACTGTGCCCGAATGTTCGGATGTTACACTTCGACCATATGCAGTGGGTGGTGGTCAACGGGTCACCTCATAAACACGACGACCACGATTTCATTCAGTCCAGATGGGAACACCAATTACAAATGCTCGCCAAGTGCACTTGGTAAGATTGTTTGGCCAGTCCGTTTTAATCGCGGGGTCATTAGCCGAAGCTTACAGTTATAGTTTATCATTTCGGGACGACCGGTCAACGCCAACCACACAATCACAAGCGAACCTGGCTAACCGTTTGGGTACGACAATTCGGTCGTGCTCGACGTGAGGTAGGTGACGTACTGCACAACGCGACCGCCTCAGGAAAAAATGGGTCTAAATACAAATTCTGACAGGAGAAATATATACACTACTAACGAGCTATAACAGATTGAAAAGTCCATGCGAACGCGGCGCCTTAATATGAATATACAATTCATACTAACCAAATTTCCGAATGATTATCAATATACCATAGGAAAGCTGTGGAGTTGAAAATATTCGAACTTGTACGCATCGGAAACAGCGATTACTCATCAGCGGTAGGGAATATACCTCGCAGCACAGCTGAACGAATCGTGTACGATAGTAGACAGTCATGAACACAGCGATATGTAGATCGCGGTAACAAGTAAGGTTTAAACAGCTAAAACGCAACACATTTTAGATACAGTTATCAAGATCATGATTATCTATTGCACTGACGCTTCCATGAAAGTAATGTAGTTGTTGTAATGTGTTGTTGTACTGCTGATAAACCACCGAGTACGTAGGAAGCAAAACACCTACTTAGAGCCCTTTCTACGTTTGTGTTGATGTCAGAGAAGAGGGCTTGGACTTCATCGTCCGGGAACCCCAAATTGACCAGTTGACGCATTGCGTTGGCCCGCAAGACACTTTGCTGTTGTAACTGTTGAGAATGCTGTTGAGGACTGAGGAACATACGCTGACCAGCAGAGGAAAAATTGGAATTCTGGGTAGAATAGAAGGCACTGGATGGGGCTCTAAATGCTTGGTTGGTTATGCCGGCGTTAGGACCGCGAAGCGATGTTATAATGGGAGTGGGAAAATCGGCGGTCATCGGACTTTGTTGACACATACGGTGGTTGGGCGGTGGCATTTGATGTGTAGAGCCAAAGTAGTTGGGCGCCTCGCCAGCTGGAGAGTTAGCCCACGCACCAGGCATTAGATTGGGTCTCCTCGGATCGGTCAGAGGCCAACCACCAGGAACGTGAGGAGGATGGTTCACAGTTGGCCAACGAACTGCGTTCCCGGACTGACTAGAGAGCATGTGTGGCAAGGTCTGTTGCTGTTGATGCTTACCACTTAGTCGGTTGAAGTTTGTGCTCGGCCACCGACCACTTCCTTTACTGCTAATACCATCGGCTATAATAGATAAATTGGAAGAACAAGTTACTAATGTAGGTGTGCCTCACACGACCAGGAATGGAAGCTCACAGGGAAATCTACCAAAGAAATTAACCAAAACGGTAATGACGTGCGTACTTACTTGGTGTCGGAGCAGTCGAGAATGGCCAAGGTGGGCCGTTAGAGCCATTGAGACCTGAGACATTGCTAATGGGGAATGCACGAGATGCTCCATTGGATCCGACTGCGTGCGGAGGGACACCTAGAACAGGTCGGACGCCTAAACTACCACTGGCGCCGCCAGTGGGGAACAGATTCGGAGCAGGTCGGGTAAAACCACGGAAGACGACACTGTTGTCGGAGCAGGAAGGCAGCTGAGGCGGCCGCGTGACTGACTGGTTGATGGGGTCAATAAAACCAGGTATCACACCGGAGGGATGAGGAGCGAAACCGGGCTGAGTCAGTGTAGAATTGACATTTTGCTGCCACCGCGCGGTTCGTTCTCCGAGACTTTCGTAATGTGACTCCCATATTCCAGTACCATTAGGGGGCTCACTGAGCCAAATATTTGATTCCAAATCCGTCCGACCACCGGTCAGGTTACCGACAACGCGCCGTGATTGAGAAGCTGTTGATCCAGGACCATCGAACAGACTGGTAGAGTGTGCACCAGATACCCGACTCGATGTGGACGCACCGGCTGTGTCATTGACAGGCGAAGCGGCAGCAGGTCCACTACCATTTCCACTGTCGTGAGCCAGCTCAGATATGTTCCAAGGAGTACTCTGATCTACAGGATTCAGACCCCATGGCTCAGTCGTGTTGACGACGGTGCGGATGGCCTCGTCTGGATCTGCAGCATACAGAGCATCTACTCCGTCCATTTTGTCCAAACTTGGTTTTCTTCGCAAATGATGTTGACCAGCGGAAATCCCAAGATCGGGTACAGAGTCAGCGCCTTTGAGGCTACTAGACGTCCCCGGAAGAGATCCGTCCTGAAAATCTTGAATTGGTTGGAAGAAGCCAGATGACGGGGCTGTATTGTTTATGTTCATCTTCGACAGGGCAATCGACAGGTTAGTCCGATCGTCTGACAAAAAAAGGAATAAGCTCGGTCACGGGCCACATTTACACACCTTACGTTCGCACACCTCTCAAATAGTGATGCATAGCACGATACACAACGCAATGATTTTCCCGAGGCAGATCACCAAGAGTAACTTATCTTAGAAACAGAACCATCAGCGAAATATTGGATAGGGTAAGCCAGTCAATCAACTAACGATTGCCCAAGCAACGTAGACATCGTAATCCCTCAATTTTTAACGCAGTGACGTGCACTAGGGAGCTAGTTCAGTTATATGTGCACTTGCTTATTGTACGCACGTGTAGACATGAAAACCGGAGTTAGTTCAGGATTTCTCGGGAATAATTCCGATATCTGAATCCTCATATGGAAAGACCTGCATACCTGACTAAAACTGTCCAACCTTTATGACAAAGTGACTCGTACTGTGAGATACACAACTGTACTCCGGTTACAGGGCCGTTCTTCGGCTCCAACTACTTAGCGCTATTCTGTGGGACGGCAATCTAGTCTTCACGTGAGAATAGCCCAGATTTGCCTAGTTGGCTCTGTGACGGAAACCGTGGTCAATACCAAGATACTACAGTGTGCTGGTCGACCAAACCCTCTACTGTCTCCTGAACAACAGCATAACTCGGTATGTTTAACGTTCAGGCGGATAAGGCGGCGGCAAGCCTTAACATAAATGTCAGAGACCGCCAACATCGGCACACATCGTCCTACCGAAATACGGTTTCAAAATTCAAACACAATTGTACAACTTAAATCTTCGTCGACTGACTTAAAGTACATGTACAACCTTCGGTTGTCAGATCCTACGGCCCAAGGCAGTTTTGAAAGTGTCCTAAACATACACGCCGGAAACGTACGGATTGAATAAACCTTCGTCAACAGCTCTTTGCGTTGCCAGACCAAGAGGAACAGTCGGACTATTGACAGGCGCCTAACAGAAATACCGTTTTGATTAGTTTTTCGTGAAACATGTTCTTATTGACCGGAATCCAGGAGTACAAAAGAAACAATTTTATTACTGGTTTATCAAACCAGCACACTGTGTCCAGGAACTCTGTAGTATTACCGTCTGTTAGGATGTCAACCGGTTGGTTTCAAAAGAATCTCTTGAACATTCCTTGCAACAATTCGAATGGTCAATCCCGAGTGGGGTTTTCGTTTGAGTGGGCAGAGAAAAAACGACAAACCAATCAGCAGTGCGCGTGAAGGCTTTGTCAATGGCGCGGGCTGGCTGTTTGAATTACCACTGAACGTGTGCAGCTCAGCTTCTTAAGCATCACTGCGAGCTGTAGACATCCCAACCATATATATATATACCTGTCACTCAGATAAAAATAACTTCTGGCCTCGATGAGATGGCTGGTGGTTTGCTCCCGGTCACTTATTTGGAATAGGTAGGGCATGCACAAGAAAATTTTCGCAATTCGTGTTTAAATCATGCAAGGACGTCATTCCTATTGCAGCGAAGCTGACTGTACTCGTCGTGTTTCAGAGGATGAGCCCAACCCATGAGCAGCAAGCCGGGTTTAACCCTGGCCACGCTGATCACCACATCATATTCCGCCAGAAACTTTAGCACTGCCGTTCATATAGACATCAGGGGCCTTGCAGTCGGGTGAAAAAGCCGCACTATGAAATTGCTTATCGAGAGTCTGCGTCCGAGGGGTATGTAAACAGCTCTAATGTAAACTATTATCAGACTTCGGGTTGAGTTAGGGCTTATCACAAGCTGCAAGCAACAGCCTAGTGGCCGGCATACGACTTGGGTTTAGGGCACGAAAGCACTGATATTGAACTATGCCTCAGCAGGGCGTTCCCGGCTTCTTAACTAGAGCCCTTAAGACAGAGAACATCCCCGGTTAAGTAAGCTGTATAATACGGCGATAAACAGAATTCAACGATGCTTATGTTACAAATCTCTATGTACACCAACTTAATGTCCTTTTCTTTTCATCTTACATCTTTTCTCGTGGTAGTGAACATAGCCTTCCATTTTTCTTCACATTCGTTGTAGTATACTTGCCAATCTGTTATTCGTATCAAATATATAACACAATATATTAGAAAGCTACCTAATAAATTAATGAAGTGGGCCACCCGAAAGGTTTATCTGTAGGCGGATATTGTGACCAAGTGTAGGTGATGTTTAATTCGAAACTAGTGTATGTGCATATATATGTAAATATACATACAAAGTGTAATCTTGTTTGCCTTTTACACTAAGCGTATGCATACCGAGATGAGGTAGAATGTGTGGTCCAAATTCGACTACATGCAGACAATCGCTGAAATCAGATAATTTAGCCATCAAAAGTGAATTTTGCCATCAGTCGATGAGCTGGGCCAAACTCCTTTAAACTCGATAGCTGATGATTGGGAATAGTTATGTTGGTTGTAGTAACCTAAATGGCAAGCTCGACGAACAAACGAAGATGCAAAGTTTCGTGTGAATACGCATAATGGTGTGCCAGGAGTAGCTGCACCCACCGATGGGGCTGAGAGAAAAACGGCTCAGTCATTGCGTCAAGTGAAAAAACGAGGACAAACTAGTGGTAAATTTCGAGCAGATAAACTCAGGTTTAGAACTCGTGGTCCATGGCAAGGCATATCTAATCATGTAAATCTGACAATGTAGGACTTGAAAGAAGACACATTTCCACTACTCCGATTAACCACTCAGACACCCAGTTCACCCGGACAACTTGATGACACTTCTCTCGAATGTGGGTACAAAATAAATGGCCTATGATAAGTAAGTCAGGTCAGCAAAAGCGTCAAACGGCAACCACATCCCACATAACCAGTGACAAACATGACGGTCCCCATACGTCCCTAGAAGCGAATGGCTCGGAAACAGTCATATTGTTGTAAGTTACGTGAAGAAAAAGCCTTGTTTAAATTATTAGACTTGTGCTTACTTTAGGGAGATGCAATCGAAACTTATCAGGTTCCTAATTATCAGTAACGTATTCCAGTCGTGTACGGTATCGACAAACGGAATACTGTTCTTCGTTATCGATTGTAGGAAGACCACGATGTAGTTCACTAGACGAAATAATAATGAAAACTTTAACGGCAAAGACATGACATTCTTCGTCGAAAGCTCAGTAGCGTAGAGTAGACAAGTGGAGAGGAAACAGACAAAATAATAAGCGTAGCGGAAAGAGCGATTAAGAAGGTGGTACTGATCAAGGCTGTGCAACATACACTCATATTAAAAAAATATCCACCGACTGGCTTAAAACACATTTTAAGCGAACCACATCACTAGCTCGTACTCACTGTACTTTTACGGAATTATATTTACTCAGGGTGAACAAAGTAATGTGACACTGATATGGGTGTCCCGTAAACATCGTTTACATAACCTCTGGTGAATACGGGACGTTCATCCGACAATCCTTACTATCCTCTACATCGGACCGCCACTCGTTAGTCAAATCAACACAACTATACCGAACATAGTGTGCTGCCGACGAATAAAAGAATTCGCGACCGACTGCAATGCAGAATGGACAATCGTGATGCCATTTCAACAATTTGGACGGGTGGCATAAGTACTTCCAAAATGCAAAGTGGTGGTCGCTTAATACACGTACAAGCTACTACCTAGTAAATTGGTAAGGGTGAGTTGGTCTTCCTTAATCATACCAACAACGTTTGGGACTAGAAGGACTTATTACAAAAGCGCCCAATTCTGAACATAAACTTGCTGACGATTTCCGTGTGGGATGGAGAAATGAATGTAACGTGAGAACGAGCGAGAAAGTGATCGAATAAACAGCCGATAGTCATCAAAGACCACGTGAAAGAGGTTTTCTCCGGGCGTTCAAAGCAACAACACTAAGAGTAGGTGGTTACTCGGCCAGTGTACGTCTGTAAAAATGCAACAGTCCTCAATGGAGGCAATGGAAAATAGAAAATGCTCTTTTAATATCTGTGTGGGCTGACGGACGCAAGCTATCATCGTGTCACAGTCCCAACTCACAATTAGCAATCTCAGAACTTACCAACACCACTGACAACTAGCTCAGAAGGTTCTTGTCCCAAAGACCAAGCCGTGCTAGCACCGTTGCCAGTCAAATAACGTCTAGCAGAATCGGAATCCGAGGTAGTGGAATGGTGGATCTGTTGACCAGTGATGGCCCGAGGGGGTGCAGTCAAACCGGCGGAGGACGTAGTATGCAACGACCATGCACCACCAGCAGAGCAGGTAGGAGTGGCGCCGGGCGTAGTTAACAGCAAAGAAGTTGAGCCGGAGAAGGAGGGAACTGACCACTATGAAAAATGAAATGAACAGACGGTAAGTTTCTGTTCGATGGCCAGAAGTACTAATGAAGCATGAGTGTTTCGAATCAATCGGATCATACAATGACATGGCGCACGATACTCCACCAACAGAAGTATCGCCCGTCGGATGTTTTTTTGTGACGAACCGCTAACGCTTTCAATTATACACATTTCTAAACGCATAGCCAAACTTGTGTCACTTTTCAAGATGGCGTGGAACTGTCATCCCAAATGTATGGTATCGTTTTACTGTTGATGTGCGCTTGCAGTTGCGCAGGACACCGTGTCGGTATACTTTTGTGCTTGGTTAGATGACCTCTTTACGATTTCCTTAGTGTTTTGGTTTGCCACTGACTCCAAAAGAGACAGATAAGTGAACGTATCCACAACACCGCGTTGAATACAAATTAAGTCGTACTAGTTAGACTAATAACAGCATTAACGGGAATCCTGATATTCAACAATCGTACAGCCGGGTAGCTGGGCATGCTAATCAGGCTGTGGTAGATTCCGAGTACAACGTCTCTGGAGCGACGTAGCGGATGCACAGGGTCGACACACAACCTTTTTCGTTATGTAATACAACTTCAACACGGTTACCAGGCCTACTGTTGAACAGAACATAGGCACGTGTACATATCTATATATTCAGGCTGAACCGTACATTTGCATACTGAGGCTTGTACTATTGTTAGAACTCACAGAAGCGGTAAAATAATTGAGTTCGGTTGTAGATAGCTATCTTCAAATAGCTGAAGCGGTAGGCCCGTGTTGGAATAAACATCAAAGTTTCCGTCCAGGCTTGAATGAATTATGGCAGTACTTACCAAAGTCTGCACCTAATTCACGCGGGCTGAACGGTTAAAATTGACCGGCATAAGTTATTATGGAATGACATTTAAAACGTGGCAAACACATCGAGATTTGCAAGGTGCCGTGAAGCGACGAATAAACAGACAAATAACACAGGAAGCAAGTAAAAAAACGACCGAAAACCGTATTGTTTCAAGAATCGTAAGGAAGCCAACTCGTCACTGATCGAGATATCCGATAGCGCACCCGATCAGCGATGCGGACGGTCGTGCAGTCCCCGACTTGACAGACGACACTCAATGACCTTGTCCAGAGAAGTGGTTCAAATTTCCTTAGGCCATGATTACTCTATCACCCAGCCGCTTTGCAGTTTCATCCAATATCGGGAGTCTCAGCTAAACGAGGTGCGGTGAAGCAGGGATTCTGTTGGCAACGGAGTAGAGGACAGAGCTAATGAACACAGCACACCTCCACTATCTTGGTTTTGGGTCGCAATTACAGACGGTAGCAACGCTGAACACTAGAAGACACGTAACTGGCTTGGGCCGAACGGATATGCACTGAACGTTACGTCACGCGTGCAGGGCTAGAGTGGTTATGAAATTGCAAAAACTGCGCAAGTCAGTCATGACAGCACAAGTTAGGGTTGCGCAATCTGACTGCGATTATTGAAATATGTTGGTGGGGGGCCTTAGACTGGCTGACAGCAATCGGATACGCGACCCGAAATGCTTTAATGATATCTACGTAATGATTAGCATCGGCCACATGTGAAGCGATGGCGTTTATCGGGTTTTTGATGACCAATTTCGGACTGTTTGTTCATCTTTATCCGCAAGCGTTGAGAGGTACGATAAGCATATTCTGTTGCACACCGACTAAAGGATAAAGAGTATTCGAGTACCAAATGATCGTGGACTGGTAGCCCGTCTCTCGGGTTCACTCGTAACATTAGTATCGTCGTAAACATCTCGTGAAGCCATTGCTTAAAGTGACTGTTTTGCACGGCGGCTGAATTGTTTCGCCACAATGTCCCCAGCAGACGGAGGTTGCATAAATAATTGTCTTCTCAATCCAGGGCATTCTAATGTGGGGTTGCGGCAACCATATTGAAAGTGATGGAATGCAAAGTCTGACGCAACATCCAGTATGTTGCGCAGTAACAAACGCCTTTTGGTGTAACACAATGCTCCCCATACAGATGGGATTGAAACGTCCATCTTCCAACTCCCACAGTACCCGCTTTCCTATGATCAACCCCATTGCCGCAATTTCTATCACGTTCACTGAAGTCGCTGCTAACCTTTGTTATACCTGAGAGAATCATGTGTGAGCAAAAGAAGTGGAAATAAATGAGTGCATAGTTGTGATACACATGACCAGCTCATCCAACGTCTAAAACCAATCCGTTCTACGTCAGCCTCGAGGTAAGCCATCATAGGAATAGCGATTTGGCCTGAGTCCAGCTCATTTAACCTGGACAATGACAGAACCGGACGTAACAATAACCACACGTACCGGTACGTTATCGCTCATCCATTCGAACCGTGTCAATGCCACATAATGTGATGGGTGACCAAGTCGGAAGTGTGAATACTCCAACATTCAGTTGAATACCTCAATGCGGTAATGCGGTATGTCCAAAAGCCCATTATGAGTTGATTGGAGACCAAACTGGCGACCGGACGAGCAACCACTCAACGAGATTAGACCAATGGACGAAGAGTGGCAGGCGAAAAACTCGATAGAAGACATTGGCCACACGCATAAACCAGGCCGAAGTGCACACGATGTGAGTGGAAACTGCCGGTGTTTCTGATGGTTGGGAACAGTGGTGGTGTTGTTCGTAGCTCGAGTTGATGGTTTTGTTATTGGTATGTTCGCCGAGCGTGGCATTTAGGTTGCAACCTAAAGGCCAAGTTTGGCGACCATACCAATACCACTGCCAGTGTGTTGTGGACCGGAATTCCGGCTCATAAGCGTGAACGTGCACGTGGAGTGAGAACGAGCGAGTCTAAAAATAACGATCATGTTTTATTGAGCAGCTTTTTGCTGCAGTAAGAGCAACTAAAAGCAAGGTCGGTGGCGACTGAACCATTCACAAGTTCTTATTTACGATCAAGTCACGTCAGTCCCCCAACACCGACATTGAATGGGAAAATAGTTGATCGGTTAGATAGACAATGAGGCTTGTGACCAGCTGCTTGAGGACTCGTGAAACTTGGACATTAACTGCATTGCTGCGGAGGGGTGATTTAGGTCCGCAATGAGGTATCAGCGGTTTGAACGGATGGGAAATTCTAACTACAACCAATGAGTCGCAAACAGTCGAACGAGATGGATCACTCATTCTTGGAGGTACGCAACAAAAATAGTTTAGTATTCGGCCTAGCGACTAGAAGCCTAAAAAAGTACACATCAATTTGAGGGAAACAGCTGCAGACGACTTTCCAAGTTCCTACGGGGGAACATCACCTCTCGCTCCTTAACTCCAAAAGCAGCTGAGACATCGACTATACCGAACAATAACTGACTTACACTTATCGAGAAGTAGTGGGAAGAATGTCTAACTAAGGATGTGTTCAACTTTGACGACCCTAGATTGAGTTTCGTGTGATAAAACAATCTCGTGCTGAAAAAAAATTAGCGTAATGGCGCTAATTGTTCGAAAAGTATATTAACGGTTTTGTTTGCTTGCAACACAAACGCAAAATCGATTTTTCTTGATTTGGAAAGTCGTTTTGGTTTTAGAGCGGGAAACAGAACTGTGATCAGAGATCTCCACCACTTGGATAAAGCTATTCGATAACAAAATGATCACGTAGTTAAGACAGTGTCGCTACCACTATGCAACTCCGCACGGCTCAACCAAATGTTTCAACAACAACAAACAGCCCATTTTGCCACCGAACACAGTCCCATCTTGGACCACTACATACGGCCATTACACTAATGGTGAAATTGAAACATGAGTCGGGAAACCTTAGTCTTGTTATGAAAATGGTGGATTCATTGAATGAAATATCCGAGTAGGTGACTGTTCGGCTGGACCCTGTGTTGTTAATGTCTGGGTTCATCTGGATGACGTATTCCGCTAGAGAGTTTCGCTTGGGATATCATGTAAGCCTCAGCAATTTCATCGGATTTCAAGAAGTATGTGCCTTCAGTTTCAGCATAAAATGGACTCAACGAACATGTAATCAGATTCAACAACTGATGACAATGCAGTTGTTACTGTGAACAGAGTGCACATTTGTTGAACAAACAGCGTGTATTCAACATGCTTGTGTCCATTTTTTATCCCTTAGATGCTTACAACCTTTTTAATGTAAAGTGACGAAGATGGTCAAGACAATGAAAGTAACAACAAAGAGCGATGTTCGGCGCATGAGAACAACTGAGCTGTAGAAGCACTTCCATTGGCGGGTAAGAAATTACTCGCAATGAGCAGGAATACCCATTTGATGTCAGGGGTTACTGGCCTCCAGTATAGGATGAGTGAGAACTCAACGGAGATGAACATGAAATAACAAGCACTTGAGGATTGTTTGATAAAAAAGGAATGGCAATAAATCAATTTTGATCAAGCTATTCATTCTCCTATATACTGCACTAGAAAAAATTGTATACAGTTGGAACATGGTCAAAAGTGCTTATGCCCCAGATAACGTTAGCCATCACCCTCAAAGCGGCCGAAGTTTGTTCCCTAAAAGAGGTCACCGGAGTAAGAGATGGGCAGCTGAAGATGAAATTCATTAAACAAGCGTACACGTTCCAGCCTCAACCTGAATCGATAGCATAATGAGTTGAGCCCAATTTCGCCGCAGCAGCTACCAGACATGCGATAACAGAAATCCTTTAAAAAAAGTATCCAATGAAACACATATGACGGAACATGGCACTGCTGCA
Organism: Paragonimus westermani; assembly: GCA_008508345.1. Taxonomy (NCBI): domain Eukaryota; kingdom Metazoa; phylum Platyhelminthes; class Trematoda; order Plagiorchiida; family Troglotrematidae; genus Paragonimus; species Paragonimus westermani. The sequence goes on from QNGE01001839.1 coordinate 110,112, forward strand.
ACGGATAGCATTTCAATCTGCTGTGCAGGTGAACACAAGGTCCTCAATTTGAGACATGACGAAGCCTTGTGAAGTCCGACTACCGTTAGGGTTCCTCGGATTGCTGGTAATCCTTATGAACAATGTCCGTCTTGAAAACTTCCGACCAATGGGCAAAACACTCTACATGAGAGAATTTCAATACAAAAACAAGTGTGGGAACTGTCTCTCTCGTTTACACCAGTCTTCAAATTTGTTTCCAGAAGCGCAAACGTTCCGATTTGATTCGGCGTAAATTCGACCAAACAGAACGAAAACATTAAAATTTGTAGCAGCGGAGATTGGATGGTAGGATGGAAATCGAGCGTCCAGTGGTTTGTACGATTAAAATAGCAATAGTCTATTACTCACCTGATTTGTATTACCCGCTGTGTCAGCATTGGCCGAAAAACCACTTGTTTTTGTATCCGGCAATTTTGGTGATTCAAACAGCGACGGCCACATCTGACTAGCATCTGAGCCACTGTTACTCATTTTTTCTGATTGTTCTAAAGGGTCGAATGGAGTTTGTAGTGTAACACAATCAAGCACCCTATACAATTTACCTTCGACTGCTGAATCTTGTCTGTGTTCAAGGCAAGTGTTCGAAGATTTGTTGCTGTTCGGCCAACGATTTGATGCAAATGCACCCGAATTTCCAGTTCCAATGCCCGGTTTACCTTAATGAGAAGAAATTTTGAAGAGGAATGAACGGGTGAGCTGACAGCATCAAAATCGGGAGAACTTTCACCACGTCACACAATACACACTGTACATCTGATCGCCACCACGTCTTGGATTTTTCACGAATTACACAAAGCACCTTAGCATAATGGAAACGTTGCAGCTGCAAATTAGACAGCGCATTAGTTGAAACAATAGTACGACTGCGGAGCAAGTGAACTGAAAGTTAAGGATGCTTACAGAGTCTTAGATTAAACAGTAGATAAGTATCACGTAGTGAAAATTCATCAGCAAGCACTATTAGGCTGCAACCGTTACGACTGGAGGCGCAACTAGCAGATAAATGAGAAGATTATAATCAAGTGATCGACACCCATTTTTGAAAGCTTCCACCGCAAGGCATTTGATGCCACGTAGACGAGTGGCAAGTGGCAAGAATCTAGGATCCGGAAATCCCAGGATGATTGAACCCAGGCTAGCGATTTCAGAGTTGGATGCTGGTATTTTTTACGCCCAAAACTTTGAACACTATTATCACAAACATCCTTCTCATTACCACTGTGAACTTCACTGACGTGTACATTTTGTTACCTCCCTCTCTAAGGTGACCTAAGTTGTACCATTATCACCTGACGCTACGTATCCGTAGATCACTTTCTTCGGATTAACTAGCCTGAATGCACGTTTATTCCCATTCAAGATCGCATTTATCAGACATTATTTATCGTAGAATCGTCGTCAAATGACCACAACAGTCTTTTGGCTTTGAGAGAACAGTTCCGTAGAAACATTTGTCGCATCAATTTACAAGCCTAGCAGTTACCAACAACTACGCTGACGTGTAACAGGACAATGGTGATCACACTACGATTACGTCAAAGGCAGGACTAACACTTTTAGATTATGAGTCTGCAAAAAGACCGACAACTGGAAAAAGAAACCAAAAGGAAATATACCCGGAGTTCTGTTCCACGGCGTGATGCTATTACTAACAGTCGCACCACCGCTGGTGACCTGAGACATGGGTCAATTTGGACGGGCACAGAACTGGAACGTCGGCGATGCCGTCTTAGCCGAGCCGAGTCGCTCACCGACCGATATGAGTCTATTCAGAGCAAAAAATTCAATGAATCAAGTTTCAGAAGATGAGAGGAAAAAACGATTTATATCTTAGACATCAGAAACTGTGTATAGTAGGACGAAGAAAGCACTGTAAACGCAACATTCACTAATTCACAGGGGTTATAAGTCTCACAAGAAGGTACAATAGCTTGGGCTGCTGCTAAACGCAACAATGGTGAACGAAATAGAATAAAACCACCCCGAAGGGGCGGAAAGTGATGAACCGACATTAGACGAAAGAGATAGGAATCATGTGAATGCACAATAGGTGTTGACTATGACACACTGCCATGTCGCATAACGTCTCTAGGCAGCGATCAGAGTAGTCACGAGGACCACAGTCGGATAAGCGACTCCTAACCAACTTATTGAAAAGAACAGAGGGGAATTCATACTTTCTCACTAAGTTGCTCCTCAGCCACCATGCGCTTCTGCGCAAACTTATATGGTCCCAGCACATGAAAATCGATAGGATGAGCATTCAGTTGGTATGCGGAGTATATGACCGATGACCTGCAACGTTAGCTTGACGTGACCATCAGGCCTGTGCATGGTATCCATCCGGAAGTCTACGCTAACTACAGGACATCGGTCCTTCCAGGTACAACCTTGTCAGATAGGCCAAAGGGGAGCAGTCAGACGAAAAGCAGTTGCACTCATAGGGTTGTATACCGTATTATTGAGGGTAAAGGCGTGCGCAGGCAGCAGGACATAACCTTATGGGCTTGTAGTTGTAACACTTTTATCCTTCAGACCAGGGTGATTTTTGAGTCAGAGACTCGGGGTAAGGTCACTCAAGTCAATGCCCTTCCATAACATAACCGACGGGAATTGCTAGAGGGTATCGTTATCCTGGCAGACTACTCCAATTATTTTCCGTCTTAATCCCCTCCTGCTCCTAATTTCTTTCCTTTAAGCCCATACTGCTCGAAACTTTAGCGCTCTAAACGTCCACACGCTTCCACAAAACTGTCAGCAACCTCCTTAGGCCGGCACTCACTCGAAACCTGGAACTAAATGTGTACCGTGTTTGAAACGCGCCTTCGTGATGATGATGATGATCCTACCAATGTCCTTCACCCAAATTAGCTTTTTGATAGCGCTATGAGCCAGCAGTTTCTTCTCACGGTCTGTGGTGATGTAGAAGTTGAATGTCACGGCCAAGTTGGAATGGGGATTGCAAGGCAAAGCAGAACCTGCTAGAGTGGATCCCAGTGAACGGTCGTCTATGTACCGTCATACTAACTATTTCAGTCAGAGTCGGTCGACAGGCCATCAGGACGTTGTTTATTTGTCACGTCTACATACGCTCCAACAACCACTGGTTCAGATGATGTCAGAAATGTCTTATACAATGCCCTCTTTGATCTACTGAGACAAACTAAGCACTCTGATATCCTGCTGTTCGTTGGTGATATGAACGCAAAACTTACTCCAGGGGAAAGGGCTGAGACGATACGGTGTTGCTTCAGAATCACACACCTGCTGCGCAATGTACCGAACAGCCCAATGAAATCGTTTTGCCCCAAAATACACCTCAATCGCGTTCTGGCTCTAAGGTTCTGAGGAAGTGTCCATCTGTCTCAAAAGACTTAAGCAGATTTCCTATCATCATTGGAGCTGAGAGACTCACGGAACATTAACCTTAATATAATTCAACAGACGGTCACAGAAAACCACAACAGAGGGCATGCCCTTACAGTTCAGGAAATGAGGCAGCGTGAACTTCGTGAGCACTCATCCACAGAGGACTCATTGTATCACACTTATTCATCGCCTGTCGTCAACAACCTTAACTTTCAGTGACAAATCAACGTCGGTCGATTCAATCGTCGCAGCCATTTCGGAGGTCCGCTAAGAACCTTCATCTGGTCATACGTTTGATGCATGGTTTACACGTTGGGAAGACACATTCCAGAGTGAATTTCCCGGCAAGGGCTCCAAATGGAAAACCCGACTTCTGGTCCGAAAGCTTAGCACTGTGGAACCCGAACGGTTTACGAATTTCATTTCTCCACAACAACCGAAGGATCTGGATTTCGACCAAACCGTCAAACAACTCAGAGATACTTTCGGCGAACAGCCCTCATTACTCGATGTCCAGTACAACTGCCTCAAGTTGATGAAACGCGAGTCAGATGATTACGCAACCTTTGCAGATCTGATCAACCGGAAACGTGGAAAATCCCAGCTTAAAACCCCAGAGAAGATCAGTTCAAATGTCTCATTTTCATTGCTGATCTTCACTCACCTCGGGATGCTGATATTCGAACTCGCTCATTGTCCAATTTTGAACAGGACAAGAACACCACGGTGAAACCTCTCACGGCAGAGTGTCAACGAATGGTGAACCTGAAACATGATACAGCCATGATTCGGCAGGCGGCATAGCCCTCTACCGCTAAGTCCACAAAAAGGCTCCCAACAGCATGTTGGTCTTGTGGCGGGTGGCATTTTAGACGGTTTTGTCCACTTAGGAAACATCAATGACAGAGATTTAACCGACGTGGTCATAAAGATTTCTGTGACCCACAGGGTACCACCACCTCCAACAATCGTCTGGGTGAAGCTCCAATTCCAATTCGCCACAAAATGAATTTTAACACACATGCTAATGCGAAATCTAGCTCACTAGTTGCTGCTTTCAAAACTGAGTTTGAATCACGTAGACAGTACATAACGGTTTCCATCAACAATTCCCCAGTTCGTTTTCAGCTGGACACAACTGGTGACATTACGTTGATCACAGGTTCCACCTGGGAGCTCATTGGTAAACCCGATGTATGCACTACCACCCATCAAGCCCAAAGTGCATCGGGGAACATGTTACAATTAAGCGGTGAGGTAACCTGTAATATTTCTTTCAAAGATATGCATTTTACAGGAACTCGTCATCTTACTGACCTCCCACACTTGAACTTGTTTGGTCTTGATTGGATAGTCAAACTCGGTATTCTGGATGCCCCTTTAGCATCCGCGTGTAACACCTTACAGTTCACATCTATTGAGAGCACACCCGACGGCTTTACCAGCATTATTTCACCGAGATTTTCTAGTTTGTTCCAACCCGGCCTTGGTTGTTGCATGAAAGTTACGGCTTGGCTTCACATAACGCCAAACATTCGACCAATTTTTCGCCCACATCGTCTAGTTCCCTACGCCGCTCTTCCAATCGTCGAGAAGGAACTCGAACGCCTTGAGCAGTCAGGTGTAATTCGGCCAGTCAATTACTCATCCTGTCGTTGTCCGCAAAGCGAAAGGCAAAGCGTGTATCTCTGCTGATTACTCCACTGGCCTCAAAATCGCTCTGGATTCGCATCAGTGTCCACTGCCGACCCCGGAAGACCTGTTCACTCAGCGTAATGGCGGTATCTGCCTCGCAAAGATCGGTTTGGCTGACGCCTATCTTCACGTAGAAGTCGATTCGAGGGAGTTTGTGACCATGAATACAGACCGTGATCTGTTCCGGTTCAATGGGCGAAACGCCTGACCTGCTGCTAACCTCGATGATATAACTGCTACTCGCTGCAACTCAAATGAACTTATGCAGCGTCTCACTGATGTGCTTGACTGCACCCAACAATACGGTTTACGTCTCCGTTCAGACAAACGTGCTTAATCTTCACATCCATCATATATCTTGGTTACGTTTTTGACATGCACGGGCGTCATCCCGACCCGAACAATAGTTTGGCTATCCAACAGATGCCAGCACCCACAGACATTTTCACTTTACGCTCCTTTCTCGGCCTTGTAAGCCACCAAAGCACATTTTTGCCTGATATACATCCTACAAGTTCTCCGCTTAATCATATGATAGAGTCCAATCCCTGAATGATCTACACTTGCTCACGACACACTTCAATCCCAATCTGGGAATTATTGTACCAACGGATGCTTCCGACTAAGGTATCGGCGCCGACATTTCACACATTTTTCCAGATGGTACAGAAAAAGCAATTGCTCACGTTGTCAGGACGCTGACAAACGCTGAGCGCAATTACGGCCAGATTGAGGAGGCTCTGCGATCGTAATCGCGATCAAAAAGTTCCATAAAATGCTCTATGGACGGCACTTCGCACTTGGCGGTATTCGCTAATCTAGGGCATCTCTGGCGACAGAGGTATTTCTCTGAGACTTAGGGGTCGCGGTGAGACTGGACCTTGGCGTGGTGTGACGGCTTGTGCATCTCGATGACCTTTTGGGCTAAACTGGACAGAGTTACTCATACCAGGCAGGCCAACAGGTAGAGGTCTGACAAACCACAGTCTCATGGTCCTCCAGGTTGGGGGTTGGAAGATGGTTGGCATCTATTCC
>QNGE01001839.1:119452-131017 GCA_008508345.1 Paragonimus westermani
GTTCGTCTCCCGGGCTGGGGTCCTCGCGACTCACAGAGTCGGTGGTTGGAGACTCTAGGTGAGATGGCGGCTAATCGAGCTCAGTGGCGTGAATGTTGTCGTTGTTTGGCCGAGTTGTCTGTGAAGTGAGTGCATTTAATGACGCGGGGCAGTGAAAGTCGTAAGGAAGCTGTCTCGCTGATGACGCCTTAGTCTCACTTGCAGCTCGGTTGTTTGTTTGCAGGGTGTAGGCACCTTGATGTTGAATGTTTGAATATGGACGTAATCATTTTCAGTAGTTAGGTCTCTTCCCGTTCCCTTCTTTTTTCCTCCTCTCTCTTCCTATATAGGATTTGTTTTTTCTTCATGGTTGTGTGGCAGTTAAGCATTAGTGTGAACCACTGATGTATTGCTGTCTATGATGATGATGACTCGGCTACGACTTCTCCGTCTAATAGCAAACCACAACAAGCATTAATCAGACAGACGCCCTATCTAAACTGATTGACTCTCAGCACACTCCATTTGAACACGCAGTTATCGATTCAATCACAGTCGAACCAGAGGTCAACAGCCTGCTCGCCTCCACAATCCGCGCACTTCCGGTTACGTCAGCTATGGTTCGCGATGCCACGGCCAACGATCCTCTACTTCAACCAGTGACGATCCACTTCTGTCGTGCACACTGACCTCCGATGTGTCTTGACTTGCAGCTCCAACCGTTTTGCCAACGTCGTTCCTCGCTTTCCGAAGTCCACGACCTGCAATCCACTCGCAGAGCATGTCGTTATCCCTTCTGAACTGCAACAACAGGTACTCATGCATTTCCACGTCGAACATCCCAGGATTAACCGTATGAAATCTTTGACGCGCAGTTACGTATACTGGCCAAGTGTTGATCAGCACCTTGTTCAGATTGTTCGTACGTGTTAAAAGTGCCAACCGTCAGCTAAAGCTCTAAGTAGAGCACATCTTCCTTCGTGGTCTGTGCCGACAACCCCTTGATCCCGCTTGCATGCTGATCTCGCTGGATCCGCAGACCGGCAACATTGCATGATACTGGTTGATGCGTACAGCAAATGGCCGGAAACCATTTAACTGAACCACATCAGTTCCCACGCCACCATTACCAACCTCCGGTGCACCTGAAACCCTGGTTTCGGACAACGGCAGTGCAATTGGCAAAATTCTGTCAACAGAACGGAATCCAGCACATACAGACGCCGCCGCACTACTCACAATCCAATGGCCTAGTGGAGCGCTTTGTTGAGACTCAAATGGGTACTCTTGAAACGCAAGGGGGAGGGGACTACATCGGAAACATAGGCGCTTCTGATGACATACAGAAAAACCCCGCACCCAGACACACCAAACAATAAGTCTCCAGCGGAGACATAGTTGCAACAGAAAGTCCGCCTACTTGACGTTATACATTCAGCTCCACGACAACCATCTTTGTGAAACAGGCATATGCAACAACAGTTCAACCACCGTCATGCAACAACCAATCGTACGTTTTCCTTATATCAGCTCGCACTCGCGAAGGACTACCGTGATGGTGTTGAAAAGTGGACTGCAAGCTGCATACTACGACGGACTGGTTGAGTTACATACGATGTGGAAGCGTGTTGGGAAAAGCACTTTTTCTCAAAAAACTCGCTATATTTCCCAAGGGAAATAGATGCTTCTATTTTGATAACTCGAATGCCCGCCATCATTCTGGAGGATCCGAGTTCGCGCGCTTGCTTCTGACTGGCCCGTTCAGTGTCCTAGGACCAAGGCCACCGGAAACTTATAAATACGGCCGTTTTGAGCCACTGTTTTGCCTTCGGGCTGAGCAGCAAATAAAGCTCGTTTGAAGGCCGTCCTTTTCCTTTATTGTTGGGGAGGTTCTAAGTTGCGAGAGTTGGGTCCGAGTACTTGCGTTCCGATTATTCGTATCGTTTGCGATATCGTTGCGTTTCATTCGTGATCGTGATACTGCTCGCGGTCTTCCTGTCCGTTCTTGCCTTCCTCTCTCAGGGGGTCGTAACAGTTGGCGACGGTGTCATTTCTGATCAATGGCGTTGGACGTTGATGACGTTAAGCTGCTGTTGCAGCAACAGATGAAGCTTATGGAGATGCTTGCCCAACGGTTGTCCAATACAAGTATGGGCCAACCCGCACAATCTGGTGGTGCGCAATCTGTGGACAGTTTGGCCATGGGTATCTCCGAATTCGTCTACGACCCGCATGCGAACGTGACATTCGATTCTTGGTTCCGTCGGTACGATGACCTGTTTCGTATCGAATTTGCCAACCAGGACGATTCGTGGAAGGTCCGGCTTCTTCTCCGCAAACTTGGCCCTGCGGAGCACGAACGGTACGCCAATTTCATTTTGCCCAAGAGCCCATGCGATATCAATTTCAATGAGACGGTCAGTATTCTGTCGCAGATATTCGGTGACCAGTCATCTCTATTCAACTTGCGGTACCACTGCCTCAAGCTGACCAAACGGGACTCGGATGATCTTGTCACCTATGCTGGCACCGTAAATCGCGAATGCGAGAGGTTCAAGCTATCCTCCCTCACGGAGGATCAATTCAAATGCCTCATCTTTGTCTGCGGCCTCCAGTCCCCCAATGATGCTGACCTCCGTACACGCCTGCTCAATCGGATCCAACAAGACGAGTCAGTTACCCTTCAGGATCTCACCACTGAAGGTCATCGACTGCTGAACCTGAAACACGACTCTGCCTTGGTCCAGAATCCTGCTCAGTCCACAACCTCTGTCAACACAGTTTCATATCCAAGGCAAAAGCAACAACTTTCCCACACGAGCCGCCCAAGGAACCCTCCCTCCAAGAAGTCGCCGCCCTCTCCATGCTGGCACTGCGGCGCATGGCACTACACGCGTTACTGCCCCTTCAAGCAACACCGCTGTCAGCGTTGCAAAAAGGTGGGCCACAAAGACGGGTATTGTCAATCACGTACTCCGGGCAGTCAACGCACAACTAAGAAGCGGCCACGCCCACCTCACTCCAAACCAAGTACGAGGTCCAACAGCTTATTCACCTCTTTCAAAGTCGATGTCGTCTCACGCAGGAAGTTTGTGTCCGTACTGATCAACGGACACCCAGCTCGTCTCCAGCTCGACACTGCATCCGATATTACAATCATTTCCAATCGCCTGTGGAAAGCAATTGGCCGCCCGCCAGTCCAGCTGACATCCCTTTCCGCCACCAGTGCCTGTGGTGGTACAGTGCAATTAACTGGGCAATTGCATTGTCGTGTCAGCTTCAAGAACAAGACCATCGATGGAGTTTGTTACCTCTCCGATGCAAATCTCAATCTACTTGGTCTCGACTGGCTTGAACAACTCGGCCTGACAGAATTATCAATCACACATATTTGCAATCGACTGCAGTCCTCCACAGCGAAGCCACCGTGCATGGCGGACGAGCTCATTCAACGCTTCAGGTCGGTATTCGACGAGGGTCTTGGTTGCTGCACTCGTTCCCAAGCGGTTTTGCACCTCAAACCTGCAGCTCAACCTGTTTTTCGGCCGAAACGCCCAGTACCCTACGCCGCCCTACCCCTCGTCGACCAAGAACTCAAACGCCTTGAGGAGTTAGGGGTGCTGACGCCTGTCACCTACTCATCCTGGGCAGCCCCCATCGTTGTCGTGAAAAAGGCCAATGGATCAGTTCGCATTTGTGCTGATTTCTCTACCGGGCTCAATGCTGCTTTGGAAGCTAACTGCCATCCACTGCCCGTCCCTGAAGACCTGTTCACGATCCTCAATGGTGGAACCTGTTTCGCCAAGCTAGATCTAGCCGATGCATACCTGCAGGTCGAAGTCGCCCCACAATCCCGTGGTCTACTGACGATCAACACACATCGCGGTCTTTACCAGTACACCAGACTGCCATTCGGTGTCAAGACCGCCCCAGCCATCTTCCAGCAGATCATGGATGCCATGCTGTCCGGCCTGCCTGGTACAGCTGCCTACTTGGACGACATCATTATTTCTGGCCGAACGCGTGAAGACCTTCGAGAACGAATCGCAGCCGTTCTCCAACGAGTTCAAGATTACGGATTTCGGCTTCGAGCAGATAAGTGTCAATTTTTCATGTCGTCCATCAAATACCTTGGCTTTGTTTTCAACGCTACCGGCCGCCGTCCAGATCCTGAGAACGTTCGTGCCATCCAACACATGCCACCTCCAAAGGATGTATCATCTCTCCGCTCGTTCCTGGGTCTCGTTAGCCATTACGGCTCCTTCCTGCCTTCGCTACACGACGTTCGAGCTCCCCTAAACCACCTCCTCAGAAAGGACATACAGTGGCGCTGGTCTCCTGAATGTGCACAAGCATTCGAAAAGATCAAGTCTATGCTGGGGTCCGACATCTTGCTGACCCATTTTGATCCCAGCCTCCCAATCGTTGTGGCTGCAGATGCCTCCAATTTTGGCGTGGGTGCCGTGATCTCTCACGTCTTCCCCGATGGGTCTGAGAAAGCCATCATGCACGCTGCAAGGACACTCACAGATGCTGAGAAGAACTACGGCCAAATCGAGAAGGAAGCTTTGGCGCTCATCTTTGCTGTGAAGAAGTTTCACAAGATGATTCACGGCCGGCATTTCACTCTTCTGACAGACCACAAGCCACTCGTTTCCATCTTCGGCTTAAAGAAGGGTATACCTGTGTATTCTGCCAGCCGACTGCAGCGCTGGGCGACCATTCTCATCAGCTATGACTTCGACATCTACTGTCGTCGAACTGAGGATTTTGGCCAAGCTGATGCTCTTTCTCGCCTCATCGGCAAACAGCGTTCCGCTGAAGAAGACACTGTTGCTGCTGCCTTATCCAATGAGAACGATGTACGCCAAACGTTTCTCGACGCTATCCGCGCAACTCCAACTAAGGCATCCGATGTCAAACGCGCCTCCGAATCTGACCACATCATTCAACAAGCAGCCGCGTACGTACAAACCCGATGGCCATCAACCCCACCAGCTGGTGAACTCCATCGGTTCTACCTACGACGCTTAATGTTTGCTGACCGCGTCGTCATCCTGTTGTGTAGGCATCAAGGCCGCCTGTGTGCCCCACACTCGTGCCAAGGCTCCAAGAGTGTTCTGATTGGTCGCGGCTTCAACGACCAACGATGCACTCATCCATGTACTTTAAAATGACCCGATTGCTTGTAAATGCGACAATACACGATGCGCTTCTACTGAGTGACTTGTTCTCACTAGCGTTGTTATTGTCCGTAAGGCATGTAGCGGATGGGTCTCGGATACAGATACAACACATCCCTTCTTCGCTTCGCCAAACTGCTCTCAAACAGTTTCATTCTGGACACCCTGGTGCGGGACGTATGAAGGCGCTTGCCAGGAGCTATGTTTACTGGCCTGAAATCTACAGCCAGATCGAAGACCTTGTTAGGCAAGGCAGTCGCTGCCGCCAATGTGCCAAGAACCCGCCGCACGTAGAGCCTCATCTATGGAAGCAACCCGATCAGCCATGGTCACGCCTCCGTGTGGATTTTGCGGGACCCGTCGACGGTGTGGTGTACCTCATTCTGGTGGGTGCATACTCCAAGTGGCCTGAGATCGTCCCGCTGATGTACGCCACAACCTCAGCCACTATCAACAACCTACGACGGATCTTTAGTCATCATGGTCTCCCGGAAGTGCTTGTATTAGATAATGGATCGCAATTCACATCCGTCCAGCTCAGGAAGTTCTGCACTCAAAAAAACATTCGCCATCTGCATTCGCCACCGTACCACTTACAATTGAACGGCCAAGTGGAGCGCTTTGTCGACACATTCAAGGGAACACTTATGAAGTCTCGCAGGAAGGGGCCGACCAAAGAAGTGCTGCAGAGGTTCTTGCTCACTAACAGAACCACCCCGAATCCCGCGGTTTCCAGTGGACTTTCACCCGCCGAAGCTCTCATGAGCCGCAAGCTGAGGACGACATTCGACGCCATGCTGCCAGTAGAAAAACTCCCCGAAGATAAGCAGCTGCTACCCCGACGTAGATTTGCCGTCGGCGACCTAGTTAACGCAAGAGATTATCGGCCAGGTCACTCCCACTGGATAGCAGCGACGGTCAAGCATCGGAACGGATCAGTCCTCTACGACGTCAACGTCGGAAGCGACATATGGGTGGGCCACGCTAACCAACTTCGCCCACGTTATTCCGCAAACGCTGGGCAAGTAGAGAACCAAATGCCACTGGAATTACTTCCCGACACTTTCGAGATCAAGCGCCCAACACAGCAGGTTCCAGCGACCGTTACCCCAGTGACCTCAACGCCGAGACCGAACTCGAATGCCCGCCATCATTCTGGAGGATCCGAGTTCGCGCGCTTGCTTCTGACTGGCCCGTTCAGTGTCCTAGGACCAAGGCCACCGGAAACTTATAAATACGGCCGTTTTGAGCCACTGTTTTGCCTTCGGGCTGAGCAGCAAATAAAGCTCGTTTGAAGGCCGTCCTTTTCCTTTATTGTTGGGGAGGTTCTAAGTTGCGAGAGTTGGGTCCGAGTACTTGCGTTCCGATTATTCGTATCGTTTGCGATATCGTTGCGTTTCATTCGGTCTTCCTGTCCGTTCTTGCCTTCCTCTCTCAGGGGGTCGTAACAAAGTGCAATCTCCCATATGGGTCCACCATGCAAATCAACTGCGTCCTTCTTTTCAACAGGTGAACGTCCCGTCTAACCGAGTCATCCCAATGGATATTCTCCTGGATACATACGAGTTATCTCAAGACGTTTCCGATAGCACTCTTAATCCGGAGGCACAGCTTCCAAGCTTCTGTACACCCATAAGATGGACGGATCGTTCCCGAAAACAATTTTTTCACATGCAAGTGAATCGTTGACAAAGATCCTACGAGCAATAAACCCAAGATGATGTTAGGTGGACAGCCACCAAACAAACAGCTGTATTTATTTACTACACCTTTACATCGCTTTTTCATTCGCATTGTAGCTTATCGTTGGTGCTGCTTTCATCGTGGACCAATCATCCTATCTCATCACTAAGCGTTCATCACACCCACATGTTTTCCAAGATTCGTCTGTCTTATCAGTTTGACACGCGTGAATACACAGTTAACTGATCAGGGACATAACAGGAGAGGAGGCCGACGTAAGTCCCGGGCGCAGTTGCTCATCTGAACGATATCATGAAAACTGGCAAAGATGAAAACGAGTTAGCAAAACGTTCTGTACCAGAATGAGTCGGACTAACAACAAATTTCACATCCGTTAAGAGAAATGCGAATTCCCCACGCGGTCTACCAAGAACCAGTGTGTTCATCAAGTCATAATGGAAGCCACTCGGACACCGGAAATATCCAGTCGGTTATCTAGAGATGTGTCACCGCCTTATATTGCAACACTTCGTTCAATTTTGAGTCTCTTCAGCCAATACGGCGCATTTCTTTTTTAAATGTGGTGCTTCCGAGCACCCGCAAACCAACTGTTGGTCAAGAACCAACTCTGGAGCTGGAATGCCGGATACCAGTAAGCGTCTGACGAGGTGGAGAAAATGGTCAAACGCACTGCGATCCCAATATTAAGACTGCGACCATATCAGATGCACCCAACTACGAAATCAATAATGAAATTTATCAAGTCATTCCTGATTATTTTCAAAGGGCAACGGCTCAAGTCGTCGGATTTATCATGCCAACAGGAAACCGCGACTAAATTGAGAAGGAAGCAACCAACCTTGTTGTGAAAATAATGAGAACGTTCAATGAGTAATACGTTGTATTACATATAAATCACAAGCCACTGTTCGCAGTTTCCAGACCGAAGGGTGTTCCTGTCTACAAGGCAAGTCGACATCAGCGGTAGACCACGGCATTGATGAACTGTGACTTCCAAATGAGGTTAATATCGACTACGATAAGTGATTGGAACAATTTGTGGGTGCAACCCAGTCAATTTAATCTAAAGTAAACCAAGCATTCTCGGGATACATCCATCCGCCCACCTTCAGTAAATTCGGACAGGTAGGGAGGAGACACTATTTGATTACAACCCAGAACTACCACAGACGCATTAGAGAAGTTCCTGGTGAAGTACCGAGCGACATCGAGTTTACAAACACCAAGTGGAGTATCTGAGGGGGAAGAACCTATTTGGGAAATTCGGTTGATAGTGAGCTCTCTTCGACAATCGGTGATAACGACGAGGACCAGAAACAGGACCATCATCATCACCATCATAGGACCATAGTCGCATTTAACTACAGAAACTGTTGTCAAACGGACCATTGAGCAGGCTTAGGAACAGCCTTGAGACGTTGCCAACAAGATGCAAGTGGGAGACAACGTACAATTGCCCAATATCAATCAATTTCAATTCAGACATCTCCGATCTAACACAGCGAGAAAACGGCCCATTGTTAGAGTTTCTCACGGATATCTCCGCTTGCAACGGCCGTAATCTAGGGCAGCACTTCGAATTGTGGAGGAGTACCCTTCACATCACCCGCAGTCTGGGCGCCGGAAAGAACGAACGTGGAGAACGACACCTATGCAGGTCAAACCCCAACTTCGATTCTACGACCGACAGACTCAAGCAGTAGAGGCTATAGCATAGGTAAGCGTAACCTGGGAAGTAGGAATCTTAAAGTGGACCTGACGTACCTTATGTTATTCATCATATATGAACAACGTTGACATGGCTATTTTTCCCAACGTTTGTGGGGCCACGAGTCACAAGTTCAGACAACAGAGCAGCACGTTGGCAGATTTGTCAGAGAGAAAACACAGGGTGAATAAGCAAGGTACTGGTAGACTGCTGACTTTTTTCCCAAGTTGCCTTCTCTTGCCACGCCGCAAGTCGTGAGCAGTAGACACTTGGCTGGGGTTTAAAAAGATGGAATGTGTCTTCCCAACGTATGAACCATGCATCAAACGTATGACCAGATGAAGGTTCTTAGCGGACCTCCGAAATGGCTGCGTTGATTTGTCACTGGAAGTTAAGGCAGTTGACGACAAGCGAGTTTTGGTCAGAGACTCGATGAGACGTTGCTGCAATTGCTCAGACTGCTCTCGATGTTGCTGCAGAATGGACTGCAGCTGATCTGCAGCGTCAGATATTGTCAAGTTCGTGAAAACCCCGTCGCCAGTGGTGTTCCTTTGTTGTACAGATCAGCTAACTGTGTATTCAATCACGCGAGTCAAACTGAGAAGACAGACGAATCTTGATAGAGTGCTTATCGATTGGAAAACATGTGGGTGTGATGAACGCTTAGTGATGAGATAGGATGATTGGTCCACGATGAAAGCAGCACCAACGATAAGCTACAATGCGAATGAAAAAGCGATGTAAAAGTGTAGTAAATAAATACAGCTTGTTTGGTGATTGTCTACCTAACATGTCCATTACCAGTTTGAGGACTGCGATCTCAGTTTTGGTGCCAAATGTCAACCGCGTGTACTGGGACAGTCCACTGTGAGTATCGGGCGTCTTCAACTCTCAGAAGCATCATACATCATCCTGTAGGTGAGCTTCCGCTATATCCAGTGTGTCAATTCGTCGCCCGTTGTTCAGTTTCATCTGTATACCTTACGATACACGAAAATGGCTATTGTTGATCATCCAAGACTACAGTAAGACTTATGGAAAAACTCGCACAAGTGAGTGGTCTATCACCTGGTTGCTTTACCATAGCGGTCGACGTAGTCCTGCAACACGGTTGAACAAAGGCTATGATACGGTGGTGCAAGGTGTGACAGAAGTTATTCGAGAGCACATGGGTTGAATGTGAATTGATGGTTACGACAGTGTCCAGCACCATGAATTTGTGACTGTTGGATGTCCTACCAAGTTGGTTGTCGTCGCGGGATCGCTGCTTGTGAAGAAGTCGGTACATCTTAGATATGACAACTGCTTCACTGTATGGCCCCGATCTATTCCGCTATCTTGAATTAGTGATCAGCGCTGTGCATGGCATTGATCCGGAAGTCGACGCTGACTAGAGGACTTCGGTCTACCAAGGTGCAACCGTGTCAGACAGGTCAAAAAGTAGCAGATGCACTCATAGGGTTGTAGGTCTTTGTATGACTTTCCAGTCAGTGGTTCTGGGTAGGATCCCTCAAGTCAACCTTATTCCGTGACATAAACGATATAGAAGTATCAGGATGTGACACTATTTATCAGGACGTGATACTGTTAATCACCGACGATTTTCTCTGTCTATTTTGCCCCCCAAGTTTTTCCCTCAAATCTTTTTCCGTGACATAAACGACACGGAAGTATCAGATTGTGATACTATTCATCCACTACGACTTTCTCCGTCTATTTTGCCCTCCAAATTTTCTGCCTCTCGTGTGCTTTCGAGTGACGGATGTTTTCTAAAGCTAAGATAACTAGTAAACATTGGCGCCTTCAATGTCCACACTCTCCAACAAGTTGGTCAGTAAGCGGCTTCAACAAGTAAACTCTCAAGTCTGAAGCTTGATGTTTGCTATGTCGGGGGTGCGAGTCTACGATTCAGGCTCCATTATTCACCTGAGCTCACCTCGCAAGATCGCTGGTGATACCGAAGCTGAATCTGGTAGTCAAGTTGGAGTGGGAATCACACCGAGTTCCAGAGCGAAGGACGGTTTGCTCCACTGCATCCCAGTGTACAGTCGCTTATGATCTGTCGGACCAAATACATCGGTTAAAGTTCGTCAACGCAAAGCAGAAGAGCGTTGCACACACACTGGCGTATGCTCCAAAGGATAGCTGTTCAGGTGCTACCAAAGATGCATTCCGCGGCACTCTCGTTGACTTTCTGAAGTAGACTAAACACTTTGAAACCACTATACTCGCGGGCGACTATAGTACTCAGCTTTATCGTCTCTCTCCAGAGAAGGAGCGGCCCAAGGGAGTTTGGTGTCCAGGCACAACACACTAACAATGGTGAAGGAATGCCCCCAGCTGTGAGCATCCCACTATCCCTGTATTTCGGGCATCCAATTCCAATACTGGAAGAGGCAGTGTTACATAGAGACCACTCTGTGCTTCTCAGCCATGAATACAACTCCATCCTACTACTACTACTCTGCTAAGGACTGTCGTGCATTCTGGAGCAGTCACCTGAACTCGAATCATGCTCCCGTGCGTATCTTTTTTTTCATTTGCCCAGAGGTCATACACTCGAAAATGCGAAATACGTAACTGGCATTAGAGCGAGCAGAATATTGAACGCTTACCAGGAAGCACTAGTGAACAAATTGCCAAGTTCGAGTGAAGTGAGAAGACAAACGAAGTGAGAAGAATTCACAGCAGCTATACAAACATGTTGTGAATGGGTGTGTTCGGGTTCAGCTGTGCAATTGCAACAGTACTGAATTGTCGCCACGCCGCTAAATCTCACCGTCACGGTGAGACTGGACCTTAACGTGGTGTGACGGCTTGTGCATCTCGATGACCTTTTGGGCTAAACTGGACAGAGTTACTCATACCAGGCAGGCCAACAGGTAGAGGTCTGACAAACCACAGTCTCATGGTCCTCCAGGTTGGGGGTTGGAAGATGGTTGGCATCTATTCCCGAAAAACGTACCATTTCTGGTACACCGCCACCCACCC
>QNGE01001840.1:21413-33684 GCA_008508345.1 Paragonimus westermani
CTCCAACGATCCATCCCGTATCTCTGTCGTATTTATCACGCGATTATCTCGATCCGCGATCATCTCGATCCATGCTGCTACTGAATAGTGGTGTGAGTAGTATGGCGCGACCGTGTCTCCTCACTACACTAGCTCTATGTCGAATCCATCCGAAGCCCAGATAATTACACCTGTGTTTTAAGTACAAACAATAACATGTCGGATCTGTCAAAGGGGTCAGTTTGCTTAATACGTTTCAACCCAAGCGGTCTGGTTTACTGTGGTGAAAATCCACTCAGCTCACCGCTTGTCTAGTCCCCGACACAATAGAAGCTATAAGAAAGAATTGATCCAAACGTCGTGTTAGAGATGCCACATCAGGATTTGTCGAAAGCCTCAGTGTTACACTTCCCGTCAGCTGCTACGTTCTTTGTCCTGTATTACAACGGTCAGCTCACAGCTTGACTTTGTAAATGCCAATAAGATCGGCGGATGACAGACTGCGATTTCTTCAGTAGTTTTGTAAATGTGGCTCTTTGCCTTATAAATAAAGTCTATTTACTGTAGCAAGTACGATGTTTCCCCCTCATTACTTACGTGGGACGTGTCAACTTGAGTACGATTTCTAGGGTCATTCGAAGTCTCTTACTCCGAGTATTGCATTTACATTGAAGAAAAGATGTGACTTCCTTTTTGAAAGGTGTCTCACGAATATTACGAAGGCAAATCACATGGTTAAATATTATCACCATACGGTTGACACGATTTCGATTATTAATGGAATTTACTATGACTCATCAACGCAAACATGTATACTCGTCTATTAAGGTATCGTATTATAGTCACACGAGACATATTTAACTACTGCCCTGCATTCGAGTAACGGGGTTGACTGGTTCAGTGCTACCAGGCACGGCATCAGGTTGCGGATAGCGAAACAGTCTCCTACGTGAAGGTTACTGTCAACTACACGGTACTCGTCCAGACTACAGGCCATCGCGTATGGTAAGTTATAGTGAAACGGAAAAGCTGTAGATTCGCGGTTACCATCGCCTTCTCTCAGAAGATGTCACAAGCACATGCACGCTTCTAGGTCTGAGTATTGTAGCACCACTCGTACGCACGGGAACTGAAGGGCAGGCCTGAATGTCAAGAAGACGAAGGATCAGAAACGACTATTAGAAACGTCTATATGCACTAGGTGTGACGTGTTATCAGGGCTAATGACGATGCACTACTGACCAACGAATACAGGTACACGTCAGTCGTTCAAGTGAGTATTCGCTTTCGTTGCTCTAAATTTTCACATAACTATTAATGGATTTCGCGCAATAAACAACTCAGATTAAGCGTCTTTTCCGGTCACAACACTGCAACAAAGTGCATGGTACCACCCCACAAAGGGAATTCATAATCCCCAACGGCAGCATGTGGGCTCCAGAACGGTGTGCCGTTTGTATGACGTTATGCGACAAACGATAAGCCAGTGGTGCCAATTAATTAAAACAAGATCGGGTCACAATGCCATTTTACTATTGTACAATTTATCGAAGTGAATAGTTAGACAACCTCAACAGTTTCGACTGACAGATCGTCTCCGAGACATGAATCACAATTTAGTGCCGAACAGTCTATAGATGCATTATAGCCACGTAATATGATATTCATATCCAACAGAGTTCCTCCGAGCAGTCAAGAGGTTCAAAAACGACGTGAATAAGGTGAGCTCCAAATAGGTGGTATACGCACCACTCAAACAATTTACAATAAGCTGAAACTGACTATTCAGACGGCTATCAGATTGACAGGATAAAACAAAATCACATGGGTCATAGCCCAAATAACTTGGGAGGTATGGATTGGGTCGGGTTTACACAGGTTCGAACCTGTAAAATCAATCCGATTACATGCAAGTTCTTGGTGGTTGCTAAGCCAGATCGCGACCTTTCTGTGTCACATCATCTAGGCAAGTAATGCAGAGAAAACTCTACACAGTATGAAGGCTCACCTTAGCAGGTCTGTTGACTGAATCGCTTAATTGTGACATGGTTTAGCTTACCAACATGGAGGCATTCGTCATATCTGGATCACACTCCGGAGCTGCATCGTCCCGGCGTTCCAGGCGCTGTGTGCTAACATTGACAACTATCGGCTTTTGACAAGTCTCCCTGCAGCTGACAGACAGCTCAGGATGGGGAACCAGTATGCGTCAGTAGATCAAAATCTACGAAGCATAAACGCGATACTTCTCTGATGGAGTGTGTGCTCCCTCAACCATCATTCATTAAGCTTTGTAAACTTAAGAAAGACTGACTGAGGTATACCGGCTTTTTAAATGATGCTTTATTCTTGTCTTGCAAACTTCGGGTTTTTCTCCACTAGAAATTTGGTGTATGTGACGTAAATAAAGTTAACAAACACTTCAAGCTGCTGCTGACGTAAAACTGCATTTTTTGATGTCGTCATCAACAATTTTGTCCCATTTGAAGTTCACCTGCTCCATTCTGCAGGACCTCAGGTATAAATCAGTACCATTGTAGCAAAAAATCGTTCAATCAGGCAAGGTCGTCATTTTCCAACTCAGCGTCCCCATACCACGTGAGCGTTCGCGTTTATGAATGGGAATTCCAGTCCACAACACACCGACGGTTTTCACTAACACATGGTGTGCACCTCTGTCTGATTTGTGTGTAGTTGGTGCTTTCTGTCGTGGTTTTTTTCCTTTCATTTCTCACCCGTTGGTTCGATTCCTTTGCGCGATGGCTCATCCAGTCACCAGTGTTGTCAGCAATCCAATCGCTCTGGGCTTTGGTCATACCTCACCACCGTGTTGTGATATTTTACTGAGTGTTATAATGCTTGCACTTCCAATGTGGTCATTCATCACCCAACGACTGAGATTAACCGATGCGTTTTCGACAGTGATGTATCCGGCCCGTTCATAGTATTTGATCACATTACGTCGCCTTTTTCTCCAAAGTTTTCTGCACGCATTTTGCGTAACTGAACTGTGTGTGTCCCATCTAGGACGGTGGAATAAGCTGACATACCTGACAGAGTGTTTCGTAGAACTTCTATTAATCGCAAACTTGACAAAGCGTGGCACGGTTGATTTAATCATGGGGCCCAATCCATCCTAAATACTGTGGGGTTGAAGAGGTAGCATACTTCAGGGTGCATCTTTTGGGAATTAAAATTGTAGCGTCGCCGTTGACTTTAGTCAAAGTCTCACGTGACAACTTAAATTCAACCCACCCCAACGTTGTTCTTGGTCAGGGTTGTGCGTGATACCACGATCAAGGCTGACGGGCTAAAACTGACGGGGACTTCACAAATACATGTGGGTCCAATGAACTTGGGTCGTCCTGTTGGCACCTACGTGCAGATGCAGTGTAACTTGCTCGATGTCAGTGATTCCCTACAAAGTGACGTTTGGTTAATTTTATTGAATGAAAACCGACCATTATAGGCAACTGCCCCACCGGAGTTCCTACTGTTCAGTGGGGGTTCAGTAAATCAACTGGAAAGAGCGAATCCAATGCACACCAGAACTTTTATATTCAATGTACGACTGATGTCCGATTTTGGTGACATACACGACCATGTGCGTTATCCACCATGTGTTTAAATGTTCACTTCAGTTCTAAGGTATGCCTCGTTTGGACACTTTAACGCTTGAACCTATCGCCCGTCACAGTTTTACAAAGGATTATATTATGCCCCTGTACAGTGCGTTTCCGGGTCTTTTTTAACCAGGTTGACGCCTATAGTTTTAGCATAAGACAACTCAAACAACCACGTAAACCCGCCGAGTATGACTGCCCCAAAAATCAAAACTTCAACTTGGTTTTTCTAGGTTTGTGTGCTTCTCAGTTGTCTTATTGTTGAGCGCAGGTTTTAGGCGTGGCCCTCCTTTAGGTATGTTCGTTCTAATCAGTTCGCGTCAATTAGGTTGACGGAATTTCTTAGTGTACCGGAATGGACAGCTGTTGTACATAAACGCATCCTACGAGTTATGGAAGCAAAAATTCAACATACGGAGCCGTTTTTGACCACTTTTCGAGGTGAACTGATATAATTATATAAAATTGAACGACGACAGTGGAGCGATCGATCAAAAAATGAAACAAGGACCAAATGATTGGATAACAATAGACTTCTCTGTCGTTTGGGACACAAACTTTCACAATTTATGTAGTTCAGTTTCGAACATGCTTATTAAACAAGTTCATCTAGGCCGATCAGACAGAAGAAGTGTGTAACAGACCAACACTATGCCGTAATCTGTAATTGCAACCGTTCATATACATGCTTGATGTCAGGTGAAGAGCGCTGTTTACAAATTCGTGCCTCATTCAGTTGTTACATGGCAATTTTTCAGTAATATTTTAGCTACCGACAAGCTATCAGTAACCAAGACTGAGAATTTGAAAATACTAACGTGAGAAATGGACAGTGCCTTTACACACAAGCGTCCTCGGGCGGATTTTCACCTCATAAACCGAAGGCAACTCAAAAACCAACCTGCTAGCCAATTCGTCTTGAATGCCACTTCCTGTGTAACGCGTCGGATCGTTAAACCCAGTCTTCTAGACATTTTCTTTCTGCGGTACGTAGTAGAGGACTGGTTAGTTGAACATCCCTCGTAAACAGTCGCAGCATTCGGCTTCCTAACCAGCTCCTTCTGAAATGACGCACTACACCCACTTAACACCAAGGATACTTCATCCAGCTTGAATTACATCAATCGTCAGAGTTGCTATGTAACATTCTATTTACTGATATGTAGTAGGGAGTTTTGGTTGGTATAAATCGAAAATCACCCTGTTGAGCTCTAATGAAAACGAAATTCAGGTGTGGTGCTTTTGTTCAGAAAAGGACGGGCTAATAAATCTCAGTAAGACTAGGTGATTGATAACACGATACCATAGCATAAAGCTCGTGACCCTGATAGAGACACAGAACATGTGTTAACACATCACACCTTAATGATTTGATGAAATATATGAATGGCCAAGATGGTACGGGACTGTAGTCACTAAAAATGCTAAATAAGTAGTTTGTTAGGGTCATTTCCGGCAAGTCAGACAGCGGCCAAATAAAGCAGTTGGTTTGGCACTGCATATGTAACATCCCTCTCCCTGTTAGCGGATGTGGTAAGTCTCAAGTTGACATCGGTCTACTGGTTTTAGCACGCGCTGCGACAATCGGAGATCCCCCTAGCATATTTCTGGTTATTCCTTGCATCGAAACAGACTGTTCTGGATGTAACTGCTCATCAGCATTCTTTGTCAAACTGTTCGGCTCAAGCGTCTCCGAAATGCAGTGTACGACATGATCTGAATGTTGACGCACAAAGCGGCCGTCAGTCAGCTGTGCGTCAGAATGATTCCCCTTGTAAGTAATGACGGTAGCGGGTCTCCAATTTGCCCCGTGAGGTAACCTTTCTTGTACTCCCTCATCCATATCCCTCATTATCTGATTATGTACACATCTCCTGTTTTGTTTCGATGTAGCTCCGAGGGTTGGGGGGAAGTAAGTTAATTTTTGTTTGTAACTTCCGGTCAAACATCAGTTCTGTAGGGGATTCGCCTGTTGGCTCAGTTGGAGTTGTTCTGAACTAGTTTAAAAGCCGATCTAGTATGGTTTGTATCGTCCCAGAGAGCTGTTTGAAAATGCCTTGTTTGACAATCCGAACTGCACGTTCAGCCAGGTTATTTTGCCTATATCCAGTCATATCCGAATCCTCTCATTCGATCTGTATGGATTTAAACCACCTCCTTCTCTCTCTCTGGACTCTCACTACCCTTCTGACCCCCCAATAATTCTATTACGTTGCATCAAATTCATGTTCCTTGCTACTGAGTACGTCTCAGTTGCATCTTGCTGCTCTCGTTTTGGTCACTTAACTGGCTGTCTCAGACATGACTAGATTGATTTCGCCTAACTGCTTGCTCCCTCACTATCTAATGTGTACATTAATTTCGCAAAAGCCTGGTGTAACGATCCACATCTGATCGTTGAGTTACGCAGAGTCCGAAAACAGAACCTTCTTAACCGTACCGTGCATCTTGCCTCTTGGCCGACAGAGTACTGAGTAGGTACGGGCAGGCACACGTATACACAGATCGAATTATTCGGCCCAGCACCCACAGGTCCGATGCGCGTTCGGTGAAATGAAAGCATCGATTCTAAGCCACCACCAGAGGCATATACACTCGCAGTCTATACAGTCCTAGAGAGTGTCGCACCCCTTACTCCACCCCGCCTAGTTTGATACGTGCGCACATATATCAACTTGTCGTCCTAGTTCGTGATTACTTAACCAAATGCAGTATGATGCGAATTTTTTGTGTCGATCCGAACTAAAAGGAGTTCGCATCCTAGATATATGGCCTTTTAGAACAAAGCAGGTTTCCCGAGAACAAAGCACCTCAATCTGGACAACATTTTCAAGCTAGCTGTTCCCGCAGGTCTTGATAACGCAACAAGTTGCCTTCATCGTGCCACAAATAAAATGGTCAAATAAGGTATGTTGACAGGAAGTTAAGTAACACGGCTCAGTAGCGAGGCCACAAAACTGACAGGTGTCAAGTGAGGCTTCTCGTTCTCACAGTATGGCGCGACAAACCTAACAACGCAGTATGGCGTGCCCCAGATTCTGTGGGAAAATTGTTGGGTTTGATCAGTTCTCTAGAAATGTATGAGTCGGTTTCGTCGATGTGTACAGCTTCTTACTATCTATCGTTTGAGGTGGGACGATCGGGATTGCACAATCCGCCATGGAAATGTCGTGTTATTACTTTGTCCATTTGAAGTCATGGAGGCTTGCTGGCTCCCAGTCCAGCATTGCCTTTCAAGCGTTGAAACGGTTTCAGAGACGCGTGTGAGCAGCCAAGGTGTTATTGGTCGTGAACCGTGATGGGCAAAACGGGCTCGTTGTGGCCGAGCGACTCGATTGGAAATGTGCCTACACCCCTGCCCCATCCTCCGCAGCCAGCTAACTTGGTTGTGGTTTCGATGGTGTGTTGTGCCCGGTTGCTCACCCGGCTTGATTAGGGTTCGTGCCCTTTCGCCTGGATTCCAGTTTGTTGCCGGACCCGCATTTCGGGGACTTCTTGTACAATGTATACACTCAAGTTGAAGAGATGAACATTCATTGTGTTTGGTCATTTTTGATAGTATTTCATTGGCGAGCTGTGAAAACCAAATCACTTGTTTGTCTTGAGGACACAAAACAAATACGCGGCTCTTGCCAACTGTTTAAAGCATCCAAGGTTTCCAGCATCCTTCTGTAAGTTGTCCCAAAGGTCTCCATTTAGTGCTGCTTTCTTAATTAAATGTTTTCGCCTGCAGTGATCTCCTTCATGCAATATATATATATATATATATATATATATATATATTTGCCAATACTACATTAACTAGGTTCATTTCTCCCCGTAGCTGTCACATTTAGACAAGTGGTTTCATTGTTCTTATAGATCACGTTTCACAGGTCACAGTATACTGACCCATTTGTTAAAGTAGTTCGAGAGGCAACTATGTGATCCAGTAACCGACCCTCATATGTGTACATAAATTGCACTTATTGATAAGCAGTAGGGTATTTTGATCAATATGAATTGAACATCACTCACCAGTGCACACAGCTGTCGTGTTCCCATGCATACTTCAGTCTGGTCAACTCGAAAAGAGAGTTTATGGCTCCAACCAAGTTTTTACTAAGCAGTCGTGTTGACGACTGCATCGATGACCTCACACTAGGCACAGCTGAATTATCACACGAAGAGGAGCAACGGCACAACCGAAAAGCTCCGACAAAGGTGAAAGTCGAATAAAGTGCTTCTTTTCCTAAGGGTGTGGCCGAAAAATCTCTGGGAATTCGAAACTTGCAGGGAAATCTGAGTGATTTTTAACCAACTTACATCGCTCCAGTTACGTGAGTGTAGTCATGGTGCACATTTTCGGTAGTCAGATATTGTGTTAGTCTTAGTTTTAATACAAAAACCAGCGAGTATGTCCTCTAATCTACTTTTTCAACTGTGATGCTCTATTACACTTTGATAAACCATACTGTTTCACTCTTTCTTAATTTCTTCCTAAATTGATGCTTTCTACCCAATTACTAACTTCGATGGAAATCGGTACAATGGATCCAACTCGATCATCAACCAAAAACGTTTATCTCTTGGAACAACCAAAAGCAGTTTTTCGATCTCTTTTTCAACAGTGCGCCGTTGACGTGCACAGCTAACACATACGACATAATTAAAAGTTTTTCAACAAAGCAACATGTTTATTGTCCAATTCACACGTTCCCAGGCCACTCACGCGCACACTTTTATGGACTGGAATTCCAGTCCACAACACACCACCGTCCCAACTCACACATCGTATACACTTCTGTCAGTTTGTGTGTGTGGCTGACGCTTTCTGTCGTGGATCTTTGCTCGTCGTTTCTAGCCCGTTGACTGATGATCCGTTCGGTCACCTGGGTTGTTTACAATCCATCCGCTATGGGATTTGACGCTATCTTACCACCGCACCGAGACATTCTACCGAGTGCTGAAAGAATGGCGTCCCCGGCTCGGTCATCGATCACAATCGCAGCAACCGCCGTGTGTAGTATAGATCTAATTTTGAACGCGTGCCGTACAATCTTCTGTTGTTTAAGTCTCCATCGATTGACTGTCATGATCTTCAAATGCTTTTCGCTCAACACTATAACGCATACGAAAAGTGTCTTTACGGATAACATATAGTTGACGGATTAGCTACCCGTGAATATACGAGAGAGCAATACCAGCCTTTGTCGTTATGCGTGTTTTGATAAAAGAGTGTCTGAAACTTCCATGGTAGTACGACAGCTGCGATGAGTTAAGTGGTGTTCAATTTATTTAAGAAACATTAAGGCCTGCTATTGAACGAATACTCAATGCCAATGAAAAGTGAGCTTTGGTAAATAGGTATGTATATATTCTCATTTCACGTTTTTGGAAATGTAGGCGACATTCGGTAGAATGTGATCACTACCCGCTAATGTTATCCGGTTCACGTAAGGCTTGTTTGATAAGGGATACATCACTGAGGATGATATTTCACCAACCCTACTTCAACACGATCAACACTAAAATATACCGATAAGAATATACACAGGCATTAGTTATGATGAGTACGTATTGATTCAAATTATCCTCTACTGCAATCTGTTTCGTGTTGACAAGACGTACTTCGTTTCTCGGCGCGCAGTTTTCCGCAGGGGTTAGTGGATAGGTTAGCCACTGCTTCAGCAACTAACATCTGTACGAAGATGTCCATAAAAACTCTAATTCTGATCATGCATAACAGTAAAAACTTAAGTATTGATATATAGATTAAGAGTAGCCAACGTTAGCAGCAAGTTGTAATACTCTACGTTTCAACCACCTTGGGTTGCCTTCCTCAGGCATGTAATCGAATTCACATTAACACAGGAACAGAGATCAAGTGGGATTTGCCGTAATTAGGTCAATTTGTGCTGCCCCTGACCTCATTGGTCCAATCCTTTTCCCATTAAGTGGAGGTGAGACAGATGTAGATAAGACGCGTCCTTGTCTGGTGCTATTTNCGTGTAACCGACCTGGTTTTTGTCACCTTCGGTGAGGACAGGTATATTGGTGACTACTCCGACGTCGGAGTCCACATCCTGAAAAAAATTCTTGGTTGCTACATTGTAAAGTGAAGCGCTGGGTCCGAGTCTCACTCATTAATTGGGGTTCAGTGATCGTGCGTCTCCAATCTCAGACTAAAATCTGCTCTCCTCCTCTTGTGGTTGCTAGGCGAGTGTGTTTTCAACGAATTATAATTAAACGCAATACATGTGTGAGAAGGAAACTTGAATCAGACTGTGCTAAAGCTGAACGGATTCCTTGGCGCATTGGAACAAATAACATTGAGCCTATACGTTCTATGTACCAGTCAATGCTGACTTGTTGATGCATTGTATGCATGTAGTATCAGCCACCCGCATCAAGTCCGTCCTTCTTCTGATTTTGACTAATAGAATAGTTTATGAGGATAGTTTACCTGGTATTCAGTGTCCGCTGTTAGCAGCATTTACCTACGGCTACTTAAGCGCTATTCGAAGTACAACCCTTCATCATTCATATCTTCCTAACGGACTTCTCAGGCAGTTCAGTTCACCGTCAAGTTGGGGCCAAGATACACACAGTTTATGAGTAGTGGGGCAAGCTGATCTTAAAAAAAGAGTATGGAGACAGTAACGCTAGACACAGACCGGTATTTGATATTGGTTTCACACTAAATAGACAATTTTACGAATTTTTATCAGTGAGCAGGACCGGAATATGTTCAAAACTGGATACGTATGATTGACATCGAAAGACACACCGGATAGCAGGTCATTTAGTTCAAATTTCACAACTGTTCGGAAAGTATCCCTGTCAAGTGTAGAACGAATGCGGACACATGTCTGAGCGTTGTGTTTGTCACGTTTTGGATCATTGAATAAATTACTGAGTTGGGTTGGAACACCCTTGCGAAAGCCATTCAGGGCGACTAAAACATTATGTGATGTTATTTTTTCATAATACTATGTTATTCTGAACTCATAAATCAGAATCCACAGGCGCTTGTTCATCTGCAAACAAAACTGACACACCCAGCTCAACATAGTCTAAAGAAGTGTTGCACCATTCTTATGCGAAATAGCGGACAGGTGTTGCTGAGTGTTTACTCCATTTGGGCTTACGTGTCACACCAGAAACCAACGGACCAGTACAACGGCAAAAATAGTCAGACTAATGTTTGTTTGTAGTAGTAGTTGTTGTTTGTACTTTGAACTATCTCCTCGTGATGTCGATTGGACAGACTCCGTGCGTGCCTTGGCTGCTTAAAAGCTAAACAACTCTAGGGAGATTACTGATGAGTAGTCGGGGATTTGGTTTATTTTCAAGTTGAACATCACTCAAATTTGATCGCAGCCTTCCCATTCAGATAGACTTTCCAGCCAGGTCAATGGCGCAGTGGTGAACACGGTTGCCTCATGATTGGAATGGCCGGAGTTCAAATCCCGGCCGTGGCAAGGATATGCACTACTGATGAGCTCTAGTGAGAGCGAAATTTGAGTCTAGCGCTTCTTTTCGAAAGAGGCCGGTTGGAAAGTCTATCTGAATGCGAAGGCTGCGATCAAACGTGAGTGATGTTCAACTTGAAAATAAACTCCAGCTAGAGCTAACCACTCTACCTGGTTTCAATGTACTGGTTGTGATCGATCGTGGAAATGAAAATTTAGCCGCAGCCTCTGCTCCGACATTCACTAACACACAAGGTATTTGGGCAGAGTTTTTCTGTACAGAATGAAGCCAGACTAGTAAATCTAATACTAGTTTTTCGGCGTGTGTTCGTATGCACACACACAGAAAAGAAGTGAAACGGGAAATAGGAGTCCAAACTCAATGACTGTGAAAGCAACTTTCCCGTCAAGGTTGGTGGCAGCCAACACAGGCAATATGCACACCCCTCTAACCGCAAGTGGGACAAGCTCAAATGTAAGGAAACCGCGGAATTACATTGTTGACTGTTAGAACAACGCGTCCGCCGTGCTCTAAAGCTCTATCCTTTAGTCCAAGCGCGGTGTCTGCCAGGATGAATGATTACCATTTACCTTGTTCATCATGGCAATGAATGAGTTGTTACTTCTATCAAAATAGGAACTTGGCTACCAGTTCCATGACACTGTGGTCAACGGTTTTGCCTATGCTGATGAACTGATTCTCCGGGCAGAAGATTCGACGCGCCCTATGGAAAAGCTTGCAGCCGCTACCAACACTCTGGAACTAGTCGGACTGAAGATCGCTATTCGACAGGCGAAATTCGTGGTCATTTGTGATAGCCATGAGCATAACACTGCGGCCATTACGGAAGAATCTACCCGATTCGGCCCTATACTATCCACTCATTAAACGACGCAGGTAGGGCAAACTTTCTAGGTATCTCGTTCACCTCGAACAGTAAAGCCTTCGCCAATCATCAATTGCAACTTCGTGCGATACTAGTGTAGTGGGGAGACACGGTCGCGCCATACTACTCACACCACTATTCAGTAGCAGCATGGATCGAGATGATCGCGGATCGAGATAATCGCGTGATAAATACGACAGAGATACGGGATGGATCGTTGGAGGACAGAATGACATATAATGGTATTCGCTACACGACGGAACTGATACATGGTGTCTAGAGCGACTGGAGTATCCTCAGAAGAGTATGGTGTGCAAATGAGTGTTTC
>QNGE01001840.1:47316-60504 GCA_008508345.1 Paragonimus westermani
ATGATGGATTGTCTGCCTGGCTTTTCATAGTCCAATGAGAACTTTGCTTTCTATCCCTATCTTCTTTAGGTTGCACTTACCTGCACCCCTATACTGCAACGCTTCTTGTATTACACTTCAAAAATATTCCTTCTCAGTGTAGATCTCGTCATTGCAGCCTCTCTCTGTTTAGTCTCCGAGAGATAAGAGTTTCCTTTCCTTATTAGCCAATCAAGTGGCAAACAACCGACTACCGGGAGGCAATGAGGCGGTTCAAGGGCACCCGGCTTGGACCAGCAGAAGCTTTTGTTTACGCCGTACCCCTGCGGGCAGCGTTGTCAAGAGCTCTGCCACGTCTGGATCAGGACCTAGAAAAACGCATGTTGACAGATCAATTCTTGGGGGGAATGTCACCAACAGTGCGGAATCAGCTCAGAGTTGCTCTCATTGCACATCCAATGACGCTGGAACAGCTGGTTGATGCAGCTCGACAATTGCTTGCAGAAAATGCCGCGACAGTCAACGAGTTGGAGGTGAGTGAACTAAGTGACATTCGAAGTGCAGTGTAAAAGGTGCCTCAGGGAATGGCGACTTGGAAAGTGAGGAAGAAAAAGGACCATGGCAACGTCTGTCACAGATGCGGAAGACGTGAACACTGGTGAAGATTTTGCCCACTGCGCAACAGAATGTTGTACCTAAATAAAAGTTTCACTGATTGATTGTGTCTAGAAAGAGAGATCCGGTGTTAGAGGCAGTTGGTAAGACAGCAGTTCAGGCTAGGTTGGAAATATATGGTAGCCCGGAGTATTGTTTGATCGACACTAGGGCCACGATTGGGGTGAAGCCGGAAAAGATTTTTCACCCGTGTGCAATGGTCGTTCGAACAGTCGGTGGGTTTACCCTCAAAGTTGATGGCCTGGCAGAATATGGTGTCCGAATCGATGGTCACGCAGTCAAACAACCTTTTGTCATTTCTCTCGACACGTGGAGCGGATTTTCTTGACCGCGTTGAGGCCGTAAGTGATTTAAAGCATGATAAACTGGTAACGAAGTATGGGGTGGTTCCACTAGTTAGAAAGCGTAAAACCCAGTTTGGACAAATGGAAGTGAATGCACCCAGAGTAATGCCAACTTGTGACAGTCAGTTGCTGAATGGAGTGATACGCGAATTTTAGGGATTGTTCACTACGAATCAGGACCCGTACGGCTATTGTGACTGGGTTGAACATGAAATCTCCATCGAGTCAAAACGATTTCGGCCATTTGGCCACCGAAGAAATCCAATGCACTTGCAGCCGGAAATTGAACGACAAGTAAAAGACATGCTGAAGGAGGAAATCATCGAGGAGGCAGATAGCCCGTTCAACTCTCCTGTCTTGTTGGTGAAGAAACCCGCTGGTAAATTTTGATTTTGTGTCGACTTCAGGCGACTGAACGAGATTACGGTCAATAAGGTGATAGCAGTCCCAGCGATGGCGGAAATGTCTGACAAGCAACAGAACGCCAGGTTATTTACACTGTTGGACTTACGGTCCGGATATTGGTCAGTTTTAATCAAGCAATCGGATCGGGATAAAACGGCATTTACAGTGGAAGCAAAGTAATACCGCTTCAAGCGTATGCCATTCGGACTGTCAGATGCCTCTTTCACGCTCAGACGACGGATGCTGAATGTGCTGAACGAACTGAGTAATACTGTTGTCTATGGAGACAATATCGTCATCTACAGCGCGAATGAGACAGAAAATGCAGTACACCTGTCAGTTGTATTGCAGAAGATTGAACAAACCGGCCTACGGATCAATACTTCAAAGTCTCAACTGGCGAAACGAACGGTAGTACTTCTCGATCACAATTTCGGTAAGGATGAGGTGCAGCCACTGCCCGAGAAACTGCTGACATTCGAGCCCATCCTGGGGTCAACTTCGAGGAGGACGCTGTGACAGTTTTTCGGTCGCGTTGGGTTCTGCAGTCAATTCATGGAAAACTTTCATGACCTCGCGAGCCCATTGTACGAAATTCTGAAGAAAGATGACCAGTTTAACTGGACATAAAAAGCCAATCAAGCGTTTGTTGAGATCCAACAATTGATGAGGGAAGGACAGCCGACCCTGAAATTGCCAGTGATTGGGCAGAGCTTCATTGTCGCTTCGGATGCGAGTGCTATTGGAATCAGAGCTATACTAAAGCAGGAGGATGGTTTTGTGGGATATGCCAGTCGAGTACTAAGTCCTGCCGAAAGAAACTACTTGGCGACAGTGAAGGGGTATTTGGCGATCGTGTGGTCCTTGGAAAAATGGGAGCCATACTTGCTAGGCCGACCTTTCCATATAGAGACCGACCACAAACCGTTAGGGTGGATTGAATCGGCGGAGGATCCCCGAGGAAAACTGGCTCGTTGGGCGCTGCGACTGCAGGAGTACGACTTTACAATTTGCCATGTACCCGGAAAAGAGAATTATGCTGCGGGTTTAATTTTTCCGTAAGCAAAACCTGGACGAGGTCCACAAGGACGTCATCAGAGTTAACAGTACTGAACTGGAGAGTGAGCCCGGGAAGTTACAAGCAGTATAGAGGACGGATACGGCGATCCGGGCGGTGATTGGCTGACTCTTGTCGGGAGGAAAAGCGCCAGAAGACGAGAGGAATGCGGAAATGAAAGCTTTCAGAATACATTGGCCCGATTTGCGGTTGAATAGCGCCGGAATTTTGATGCGCCAAATGCGAGAAGGAATGAACGTT
Source organism: Paragonimus westermani (assembly GCA_008508345.1). Taxonomy (NCBI): domain Eukaryota; kingdom Metazoa; phylum Platyhelminthes; class Trematoda; order Plagiorchiida; family Troglotrematidae; genus Paragonimus; species Paragonimus westermani. Next base: position 50,038 of record QNGE01001840.1, read on the forward strand.
CCGGTTATACCGGCAGAGTTGAGGGCGACAATTGTGAAAGAACGTCATCATCTAGCCCATACGGGTTGTCATCGAACCTATGAAATGCTGAACCAAAGGGCATACTGGTCAGGAATGAAGAATGATGTCAACATGCATGTGCGGGAGTGACAGCAATGTAAGCTATTACATAGTACTAACCACCCCAATCAGTATCCCACACAACCAATCCCTGTCTGTGAAGTTGGGGAATTATGGTCAGTGGATGTGATGGGCCCTCTTCCAACAACCACTCCCGGAAATCAATACATCATAGTCATGGATGAACATTTCACAAGATGGATCAAAGCAGCCGCTATATCTGATCAATGCGCAAACACCTTATGCATGGTGGTGATGAAACATCGTTGCAGGTCACGGAATACCGCGAAGCATATTGACTGATCAAGGTCCCTGCTTTGAAAGTGAGGAGTTGCGGAACTGTTTGGAGCGCATGGGGATCGGAAAAATTCGCACAACCCCTACTATCATCAGTCAACTGGGTTGAGAGAAAGAAACAATCGCACAATTAAGGAATAGTTGGCGGCGAAAGGAAGAAACTGGGAGGAAACGTTACCATTGATTTTGTTCTCACCGCCGTTCGTCACAAGAAACAACGAGGAAGTCATCGTTCGAGCTAATGCATTGGTGCGTGCGACGCCTGCCAAGTGATCAGGAGATTGGTTCATGGGGAGGCCAACGGATGAGCACGCATGAGTTAGCAGAATCTCGGAGGTTGGCCAACTAAAACTTGACGAACGCACAAGAAGTTTTCAAGGAGCAGTCAACTACAGGGTAATTGGGTCGAGGTGCTGTGTTTGAACTTGGTTCGAAAGTCAAATACAGAGAACGGCGGGGCCTGAAGACAACAGGACCCGGAATCAGAAAGTTGCTGGGAAAGTGTGTGTTTGTGGGACCGTGTGTAGTATTGGAACATCGCAGCCCAGTGTATCTGATAAAGAATGAGAAAAGTCAACATCGAGTCTACGGAAGCCGGCTTTGTAAATGGTATGATACTCCGATCCAAAGAGAATGCATCCCAGGTGTGCCAACAGCATATAGGTCAACACGCAGATCGTCAAGGGAACGAAGAGAACCTGGACGCCTTTTGTCACGACTCGAACAATCTTTGCGGGGGAGCAATGTGGTAAGGACCAGCGATCACACTATACTACTCACTACTATTCAGTAGTGAGGCGGGGACATGGGTTTCGACATCGAACTAGCCTCGGGAAAAATCCAAGTAGAAACAGTGGCGTGCAACATCGCATGAAACGGATCTTGGTACATAAAGGAACCGAGAATTTGCGCCCACAGCAACTGTGGCGTTCTGAGGCCAGTGTCGTGCGCAGATGAGTGTTTGTGTTTGTAGTCATGTTGAAGCGCATAACCCAAGTATTTGTATTCCGAATAAACAACCCTTGATCTATCCGCGTTCGTGGTTTGCAACACCCTCAGTGACGCTGCTACGAGTTCGGTTGTTACTCCTTTGCTTGGCGCCTCAAAATATAAGTCTTTGTCGTTAAGTCCATAGCAAGTATGAGTAAATCCGAGGATTACTGTGAAGTTTGTTAAAGACCAAGAGAACCTGTTTAAGGATACCTAGCCTCAGCCTTCAAAACCCATCCTAGTTGTGAATGATTAAAGTGTGCAGGTTCACGTTTTCTTGTCAAGTGCGTAATGGTGTTCAAAAAGAGGCATTCCACCTTCATTTTGTACAAAGAGCACACCAATACTCTCAGGTTTTGGGTAGCTATAGGATAATTAGGAGTGATTTTAGATATTCACAGGGTCGTCTGAGGCAGTATATTGATCGGACATACGCAATTATCTCCTTTTATGATACACTGTGTGGCAGGCCCACTACACTTTATTCCGCAACCCTGAATGCTTCTTAAAAAATTCTATATACGAAGTTGTCGGTTGATGATCCGGATGCGAATCAACTTGTACACCACACCTTTTGTCCAAGTCATAACATTTTTCCTACATCGGTACACCTTACTTGTACGTCAACCGACATCATAACCAAAAGTGTTCACATTATTGTATCATATGCACCTTCATTTGTCAGTACTGTGGTACATACGTTCGGGAATTAACGAGCAGGTCACAACGCCAGAAAGACTACGGACCAGAAGCGACTATTGGAACTGTGTGTGTGTCCTACGTAGAGTTATCACTAAGGCGAATGATAATGCGCTGTTGATCAGCGGGTGCGGATAGACGTCGGTCATGCAAATGAGAGTTCGCTCTCGTCGTTCTAAGCATTCACATGACTTGTGAAGAATTTTCTGTAACAAACTACCTCCCAAGACAACCGTCTTTCGAGGTCATGATAGTATGTCATTCTTGGTTGTAATAGTGCCCTCAATAATCTCGAAAAGAATTACTTCTCTTATCTTCTTCACTCTTTCTAGGCCATCCTTACGTGACGTACTGTGTGATGAAACCAATGGAAATTTGTATGTTCCAGCTGTCAGACGACCACGTTATTCGCAAACAAATGTCAACTTACAAACTGCCGTTCTTTTCAAAATTTCCATTTACGGTGTGCCTTCCTGAGCAAGCGCGTTTTCGAGAAAATATGTGACGTCGTTTCCCTAGGAAGCTTACTGAATCACTTACAGTCAGACAGACGTTCAGTAACCACTGGCCATCATCTCGACTGTTGCTTCTTAGTTCCGGTGAATATCAAAGCATGTCATTTCGCTTGTTCAACGAGGGTGGGATTACCGCTTTTGTTGTCAGTCCTTCCAGTCGTCACATAACCGGAATCCATCAGGCTTATTTATCCAACTGTTATAGTCAAAGCGTAGTACAGCTCTATACTTCAGTGTTTGTTTTCTGTATAGTGATAAAGCTCACTGTTACCTCCAGAGAAGCTGGCTATAAATTTTGTACACACTTGTCACAATTCATACCGATAGAACTCCTCATTCGTTGTTTATACAAGTCTTCCTATAAAGGATTTGAACATGTTATCGAGGTCTATGACTCCCGTCACCACCACTAGCGGTATTCAATAGCCAGCTTCTGGTACAAAGTTTGAATGCTCCCGATAACTTCTTAAACAAGGTCGATTCCAATGACTGTTGTACCCATCACTCACCGTTAGTCCGCTGTACAATAAATTCGCCAGCTAGATTTCCCTTAACCTACTCGGCTTCAGTCGATCGGAACATGAAACGTTTATCATCCACTCATTTTGCTCGTTTCTCCAAGATGAAATGTTCTTTCACACTAATTATTGATTAATTCTCGTTTTTCCCTTATCCCACTCCTGGCAGAGAAGTTTGCTTCCTTGCAAACTGATTGTTACTTAGTTTATCAAAGCCATCGGTGTGGTAATGTTGAGTTTGTACCAGTTAGCTGGACGAAGCAATGACTTGATCTAACCGGGTAGCACAAGACTGGTATGACGAGTTGTTTTCCTTATTACGAAACGAAGTTCAGTAAACACGAGTTTAAATAGGGGTAACAAACAGTCAAGGATCTTTTTCTAAAATGATGCGAGCGAACTAACGAAATGTTCTTCGATTTTATCAAAGTGTATAAGGGGGCTGATATCTCGTCCACGTACTGCATCGTCAAGGAGCACAACGGCTCTTCGTCCTCAAATTTGAGAGTGACAGTATCAGAAATAATCTGACTACCAATGTCTGTATCCACCAGTATTTCTTGGATTTGAATTTGCAGCCAAGTACTCATTTACGTCGACGCTATTCACATAGCTAACTCCATCAGAGCGTGGACACCGCTTTAACTGGTTCGGCTAAGCCTACTGAGAACAATACTAAATGATTTGTTTTCAAGTTGACCATCACTCACATTTGATCGCAGCCTTCCCATTCATATAGACTTTCCAGCCAGCCTGATCATTGTTCACAAACGAGAGTGGTTGTGTTCAGATTTGATAATTCGGTCGTGCCTAATGCGAGGTCAATGACGCAGTGGTCAACACGGTTGCCTCATGACTGGAATGGCCGGAGTTCAAATTAGGGCCGTGGCAAGGATATGTACTACTGACGAGCTCTAATGAGAGCGAAACTTGAGTCTAGTGCTTCTTTTCGAAAGAGGCTAGCTGGAAAGTCTATCTGAATGCGAAGGCTGCAATCAAATGTGAGTGATGTTCAACTTGAAAATAAACCAAATCCCCGACTACTCATCAGTAAACTGAACGATTTGTCTAGGTCCAGTGTTTTCATTAAGTTCCAAAGATACTGGACGTCAGCATATCCGATAATGGGTCATTACGCGATACTAGTGTCTACTGCAGTTGAGTACCTCGAGAGGAGAATGTAATTGTCAAATCCGTTTCTCTAAGATCAAAGCTAACAATTCATTTTTTCAGAATAGTGAACACCATAAACTAGAATGTTTTGTGATCAGGTTGTTTCGATTCAAACTATGGTCTTCCCAGCCACAGTGCCTTAAACCTGTTCTTTACCGTTTATGTATGAAGACTACGAAGTAGGTCTACTCGCCGAAAACCTTATCGATCTGAAAGGAATGCAATAAAAAAATTCAAGTGAAGCAACCAAATTGTGCACCTTTTAAAAAGTTTACCTTGCCTTCCAACTTAGCTGAAATCTACGTTGCGGGATAAACTCATCGAATGTTGTACGACTGGAGCCTACAGTTTCAGTGTTTCGCCTTAAACCGCTGGCTGAGAGAGAACATTTGCGACGTGGTTAGTAGAGCAGACCAGTAAAGTAGACTTAATTCTCGAATAGAACTTGTTTTCATCCCGTTAGTACGGATGGACATAATCTAGCTCGGATTGCCAAGTTACACTAATTACGGCAATGAGGTTTCGAAATGACGTTTACAATGTTTCTTGGTGTGCACCCCTAAGCGTATACTGCACGACTGATTGTGTCCTAAGTGGAACACATCGAGTAAAGGTAGTCTGGATGGAGGTCGAACCGGCGTTACACACCACAGCTTCTATCTGGTGGATCACCGGCTCTGTGAGTATCGCATGTGACGGTGGAATTTGCACGCACGCGAGTTGTGATTTGTTTTTTAAGCCGTCAGTAAAAAAGGACAGTCCACCTCATACTGCTGGATACCTGAGGACGAGTATCATGAGGCTGCATAGGAATGGTTCTGTTGAATTCGCCGACTTATAAGTGAGAAAAGATTGCGACACAATATCCAGTTGAAGTACCATCCTGAACCAGCCTCCTTTGATGAGCAGCATCCAGAGAGCCGGGGTTTCTCTTTGACGAAGTACATTACTGCCATATAACTTTATGCGGACGGTGTTTTTAAAGTTTGGTTTCCCTTCTCCAATTGCGAGTAAGGTTTAGTCCGTCGAAGAATTTTTATCAAGTTTGTTATGAAGTCTAACTGTTACTCTGATTTACGCAAAACTTTTATTTCGTTCCTCAAACATATCAGGTGACCTCGGTTCCGCCAGGAATCTTCCTGACAATGAATCATCGCACCCCCCAAAACTGAATCAGTGATTCGTAAGGGCCAGGCATATTCTGCATACACATCACACGGTCCATCCAAATAGGGCGTAGGTGATCAGGCGCATAGTCTGTTCAATTCAAGAACAGTTTGTCCCGGGAGTGCTCAACCGTCCTGTATTGGTGCAAAGATTGATTTTGCCATGATGTAGACGGACTAGGGTCCTGGTCGTTTTCACCGCATCCCCCCTCACTAACACTCATTATGGTCCATAATTGTTACCTTTCTCAGATGTACTAATATACAGGTTAAACTGTTCCTGTTTATTCTGCGCACATCACTTAACTGTCTCAGCCCAGTAACGATCGCATTTGCTTCCAATCGAGCTCGAGCACCTGTCTTCACCAATATGGTCGAACAAACCTAGACTTCAAACGTTTATCTAGATGTTGCATTTTGCGACCAGTCAGTTCGGCTTGGTTTGAGAAAATCATTTGACTTGATTTTCAAAAATACACCCTATAAATCATGAACTCATTTGTCTGGATGTGTATAGACAGACCACATACGAACGCGTCCGTTTAGGTGAAATCACAAAGAAATAAGATCGTCGGAGATTGAGCGGTGCTTTTTACAAGTGAACGGTGGTGTTTGAAAACGGTCAGTTTGTGTTTTTGTGCATGCTAACTACAGAAAGAAGACAGTAAACAGTTAAAATTATACTTTTGACGGTAACATTAGTTAAGAAACAGACAATTTGGGGATTTGATTCGACAAGCTGCAGGATATTTCTGAGGAAGGTCATTCGAAGTAGCTGGAAGTTGGATAGAACAATTTGCTCATAACACCATGATAGTCTCAGTTCGATGGTTAAGTATAACAACACCATAACGGAATACTTGGGCTCATCTCAGTATCACCCCATTAGGACTAACCTTGATTTTTTCGTCTGTCGGCAGAAATGAGCATTCTGAAACAAAAGTACACTGTTTAAAAGAAATCAATAATCAATAACAGTCGAACCATTCTAAGAGCAAACGCAATCGCTAGTCTTTAAGTCTTAACGATAAACTATGGATTAACTGCAGTTTAAATAGTTCACAAACTTGTCAACTAGACAAAACCCTCGTCAAGTAAATAGTTGTACTATTTTGAGATGTTGTAACCTGACCATCTCCTACATGATCCGTCAAGCGTGAACTATTGTTATCACTTACCAAGGAAGCCCTTACCTTACAGATCTTCTCCGGGGTTTGTTTTTCCAATAGTTCAACCAAATGTGTGACACTCCCGATAACGATCACTTTGCACTTCACGGATTAAAGAGTGTGAGGTCAAAATTTTGACATAGAAGTGTGAGTTGAAATAAATTATGAGTTAAAATCTTGAATGCTAATGCAGTATTAATTTTTGAATAAAAAAATTCTCAATGACATGGCAATAAACTTACAAGTGTACCAAACCAGTGAAGTTTAGCACATTGTGTTGAAAAGAATTTCTCCAGCATTTGTTGTGGTATTCCTGTTTTGAGAGCATCCTTCATCATTTCCACAATTTCTTTGCATAAGAAGCATGAATCTGTGTGGTAGATATGATTTGAATCTTAAATTATTTGGGTGATTATCATCAGTCATTTTTGTGAAATAGTGATTTATTACTGACTAAAAATAAGATGGCAAATAGTTCAGTGATCCGAACAACCTCAAGCAGATCGGTTTAAAAAAATGTGTGTGGTAAAACAAAGCTCACCGTTTGTTTTCGTCACCTTCAAGATTCGTGCAGAAAAAATAAACAAAATTTAAAGTCAGATGAGGAAGAGGCACGATTTGAAAAATCAGAATTGTGCAGTGGTTTTTTATGTCCTAATAAGCTCCAGATTGTAAAACGGATACATGGATAACTGTGCCACCTGTAAAATACACAGATAAACATGAAGTCGTAACCAATCTGCTCATGCCAACGTATTGGACAAATAAAGATTCACACACCGGTTTTCTAGGCCATGGAGCTGCAAACGTGACAGAGAGCACTGCCGATAGTAGATAGAGAACGGCCTTCATATTGTGATGTTTAACCTGGACTCTAAAACGAAACGATTATATACCGACCGATATTTGACAGTCGCCAGTTGAGTCGTGATACAAAAGTCAAAGAAGAGCTGTGTCGATATGCTGATTGTCTGCCACATGCCTGTGAGAATATTCACAATTCATCAAGATCAAAGTCTTCATAACACAACTCCAGACCATTGTTTACAGATGGAATTATATTGACCTTTGAAAGTGGTGGCGTTGATACATTTTTGTGAGCCATCCGAAATTAATTCGTTTCCACTATGACTATCATTTTTAAACCGTTGAGTTTTCTTCGCAAGTTGTACAGTTGTACAATATTTGCTGATACTCTCACTCGCACAAGTTACGCATTTATTGTGCTGATGGCCCTGTTACAAACATTTTTCACCATACGGGTGGTGTAATTCAAAGGTCTTCAATTGTCGGCAGGCCATGTAGTTTTGTTTCGACCCTCCCTAGCAAGAAATATGTAAGATATAATATATAATGTATACGAATATATTCTCTAAGAAACGGCGGACTCGACTGTGCAGCAAACTGGCCAGTGACATAGCTTGAAAGTTGATTAGTTTTGACTTCTTAAACAAAAGATTGAAGTCTGTGATCACACACTGGAAACCTGCTGCTTCCGTTTGACTACCGCTTGAATGCTTCGGTTAGCTGTTGCCTGAACAACTTGTCTAGCTCTCGTTATTTCATGCACCAGCATACGTTTCTTCCAATACGCTTTGGTCAGCTTATCGCTTAAGCAAACTTTTGACGTCCGTCTGTTGAACCGTGTTTGTTTCGTGGGCCTTTATACACGTGAACAGTCCCGTAGCAACCACTGCTTCGCGATCTGTGTTACTGTATAGCTGATTCATCACAAAGCCCTTGTTTGTGTACCAGTTCATACAAATTAAAGTATGTGGGATACATCGTTTCCAGCTATAGGCTTTCGAAATTCATCCTGATAACTGGACCTACAAACTGGAAGCTCCAAATTAGTGATAGTTCTTGCGAACATAATGAGAGTTCTGGTTAATTTGCATAAACAGTCCCATCTGACAAGATTCATTCATTCTCTTCAGGTATCCATCCAGTTAGGGATTTGGACACAATGAAGCGAAAGTCTATGATTTAACGGACAAAAGTCATAGAATAATGTGAAGTCGCACTTCATTGAAAAGTATGTGATGCAAGCAGTGTGAAATCTGAAGGCCTTTGTTCCGGTTAAGTCGAGTTCCGTGGTCTGATTCTCCGATACTGTCTAAGGCAGAAACGGTGGGTGATTATATTCTAGACAATACGAATCAACGTTATAGTGGAGCTGTGCTGTAGCAACTCGAGCTCAGTATAGTTAACCGACCTCGGATCAGTGCAAACTCGTCTACTAATAAAATGGTTAGTTGAGAAAACAAAAAAACCTTGAATTGGTCAGTCGTAGATTTTCTTACGGAACAAATACTAGATGTCGTCTGGGTGCATCCAGACAGATATAACGATTATTAAACGCCACTTTCATACGACTAAAGGTTAACGTGTAATTTCATTACCTAACTTTGTCAGCAAGACTGCATTAATGTGACCGCAGAAGAGGCTTGTTATGGGCAGCTGTTTATTGCAAAACATCCATTACAAGGTGTGCGAAAATACAGAGACACAAACGCAAAAATTCTTTCGTATGACTCACAAGTATCCACATCCTTTGCAGTAAAGCATAGACATTCTCTTTTACAACATATCCCGCACACTGCATACACACGTTTCCAACAGTCGTCTTTTGCTCCCGATCTTCCTGTAGTTGAGATCTGCTGATTAGTTACCGAGCGTTCGAGTCATGCTGTGCAACTCGCAAGCGAATGTGCGAATTATACAACAGTACTACTGTTTAGTAACATGGCCAGTTTGCCACTTTGCTTGGTATTACTACATCTAAGTCTGCTGTCATCGATTCATGATGCCTACACGCGAATGTTCCATTTTCTCATCATTTTGAGTGTTATTGTAGTAATGCCTGAAATATTCTTGGTTCGTGAAACATTTCTCAAGAGGGAAGCTCGTGAGCAAAACTAGAAATGTGCTGTGTCACAATGTGGGAGTAAAGTCATTCGTTGATTAGTAAAAATGCCCGGTTATTATGAGTAACCTTTGATATTAAACTCCCTGATTCAAGTGGATAGGCATATACTGTGAGAGTTAGGCTGTTCAGTCATCTTAGTACGAGGGTTGCAGATGACAAAGGTGACACAGATCACTCAGTCAAGTAAGCGTCGAAGAGGCGTCGTACCACGTGTGCCCACCCACTTATGGCTTGGGGTCTGAAGATTTGGCGTTTGGTGGGCTCACTGTGAAACGCTTGAGTGAGTGATCCAATCAAATGATAGCTGACATCATGGACAGTAACCTACAGGCAGTGTTTGAGCTAAGTGACCATAGAATGTCAAATTAACCCGCCACACTTCATGGTAGTTGATTGTCGGTACAGTCATAATGATCATGTAGAATTATTTGCTATGATGTAAGCGTTGAATAAGATGCTGACTGCTACAATCTCTGTGATTATGATCGTGAGTAATGTGAACATCTAATCTATTTACAACGCTTTCTTTCATGCGGAGCAAATACGTGTGCAATGTTTTTCAGTGACTTGTCTGACATGTTATAATACTTCAACAGATACCCACTAGTCCCCCTTAGTGAATTTAGCTTCTTCAGTGTAAACAGCTTTAACATTTAGATGACAGGGCGGTCTTCTCTAATTAAATATAAACAGATAACCTCTTTATGACCATCTGATTCAGATAGGTCTTGTTCTCTCAGACATATTCTGTGCAGTTACTAGTCTATTATCTGCTCACCCTGTCACGTTCACCAAACATGGGGACAGTAGTAGACGGAAACAACGCATTCTAGATCAATCTACATCATCTCAGCAAATAGTTAGTCATAGTGTAGTGAGGATAGACGGTCG
>QNGE01001840.1:65390-118524 GCA_008508345.1 Paragonimus westermani
AAGTGGAGGGGACCGTACGTAGTAATTGAACGTCGTGGCCCAGTGTATTTGATAAAGAACGAGAAAAGTCAACATCGAGTGCACGGAAGCCAGCTGTGTAAATGGTACGACACTCCGATCAGAAGAGGATGCACACCATGTGTGTCACCAGCAGCGGGGCCAGCACGCAGATCGTCGAGGGAACGAAGAGAACCTGAACACCTTTTGTTACGACTGGAACAATCTTTGCCGCGTGGATCGAAATGATCGCGGGATAAACACGTGAGACATATGGGAAGGATCGTTGGGAGGCAGAATTACATTTAATGGCTGTCGCCACATGCCAGAACTGAGACATGGTGTCCAAAGCGACTGGAGCATCCTCAGAAGAGTGCGGTGTGCAAATGAGTGTTTTTGTTTCTAGTCCCGTTGAGAGGCTTAAGTAGTGTATTGGTTTCTCCAATAAAACAACCTTTGTGTCGTCCGCCTTCTGAATTGACCACAACCGATCAAACAAAGGTAGACACTTCGTGAGGCGGTTCAAATTCACGGAAATGTGAATTCAGCGAATTGATTGTACCTTTAAAACATACATTTCGGAAAACACAAACAAAACTATTAAGGCAGACTATTTAGCCAAATAACAAAGGAACGTTTAGGCTGTGCTAATGAACTATTTCGCGATACTTTTACGTTCCAATCTTTGTTGCATTTCATCATGGCAAACGCCAACTTCTTTCGAAATTCGCCGTTAAAATAACAACTTATGGTCAGAACTGTAGGTCAAATTAATTCAGCGGTACTTGGTTGGAGATAGGTATGGCTGCGTCACAGAGACACAATGTGGAACAGCTTTCTCAGAGCAATGAGTTACCTAGTTACAGATATCAATCTTCAAAAGTGCAGACATTCAGTCAAATGCTGTTCAAACAGCATTACGTGATTAGCAAAATTTAAATATAAGCACTTCTGAAACATTTGGGCATTCGATATTTCTCAATCATCACCAAGGCTATTCCCCAACCAGTCATGCTACCAAAGACCGGTACCATCATGTATTTTGTGAGTATTTTCTTCATTCTGTTCTTTTCGAGTCAACAGTTTGACGAAGAAGCGTTCCACGAGATGAGGAAGTCTCATTAGCACTCAAGGCGTTCTTTGAGGCGTATTCCCTCGAAGTAAATTACAAAGCACTGTGAGAATGCGCACAGCTCAGCCTGCACGATAATAATTTGTTCACGGCAGGCCTGTGGGTATATCGCAAGTGCTCCGATGATTGAGGTAAATAAAATCAAACCGCATTCATTTTGTCAGCAAGAAAAACAGCCACAGAAAGCTCTACAGTTTCCCCTATTTGGGTAAGCGGCTCCCTGTTAGAAACCAACTTTATTTGAAATTTACGTCACGGTGACTTGCTCACATCAGTTTGAACCACCTAAGCTTAGCCTCGTTCAAGTTTCTGAATTCTGAGATGCACCTGACTTTGTGAGGGCCAAAAATGGTTGTGAACTCCAATTTTCGTTGACATCTGTTAGTATGGTCCCACTGCAATTTCCTGTATTCATTGTGGCCGATCACTCTACAGCCCAAAGCCTACTCAGCCGTTTTGAAACACGCAATTTTTTCCATAGTAGTTTTTATGTCCAGGACATTGAATTTCGATCATGTCTCACCAACTAATGCCTCCACTTTTGTAGCCATTTTTACCTCAGTTCAACCTGGTTCAGTTTCAACTATCGCAGTGAGAGCTTGTTATCTTTGTCGTTCACACATTTCCGCCCATTGGCTCAGTTATCGTCGGTCGGTCGGTTCGGGCCTAATTTGTAAAGGGCATGGCTCCCGCCCACAGTTCACCGTGCTTTTAACACTATTTCATCCTTGCTTCACTCTGGTCTAACTTAGCCCGGTCACACTGACACGGTGGTCTGTAATATGGAGTGGATTGGAACAATGAGTCAAAGAATGGAGAAGAAAGCATTGCATTACACTACCGACACTATGCCATGGGCTACGTAGAAGTAAGCTTCAAGTGAGTCTGGTTAGAGGACGACTACTGTAACACCATTGACGAACGGTTGTGTTAGACAACACGGGAATGAATGTTTAGTCTGTGTCCGTTTGTACTACGCTATCCCTCGAGCGCATAAACCAGATGTTACGCAAATGGTTGCGATGAGGAAGTAGTCTTTTTTGGAGCATGGCACCGCGGGAATGGAACTAAGCTAGTAAGCTGCAGGCTAAATGAGATGTCAAAGTGGACAAAGCTGGACTGGTGCTTCAAGATGTCATGCATAGGTTAGTGAACCATGTAACATTCAGACGATGTCTGCGGCCATTTTATCGGTTGATAACAGAAGTGGAGACAAATTAAAATTGTGGCGGTCATTTTGTTGACTTTTTAAACGAACGTTACGAAAGAGACCCTATTGAAGCACCAGATGTGCTATCATATACCAACATTCTGGGTAGGAGACACTGGGTTTAGTCATACTGAACGTGCCAAAGATGCATTAAGTTGAGAGAAAACCTGTTTAGTGAGATTCGTCGTAATTTCAGGGCAGTTAGTTCCAAAGAACATCATCGAGGTGGTGGATAGCTGTGTCTATCTTGTTGGGTGGGTTAGCAGGATGTTCGTCACCAAACACAAGGGGGAACTCCTTTTCATACGGTCTCATTTAACTGGGGAAGAATTTAAAAGAAACCGGCAATGACATTTATCCGAGTTTGTCAAACGATTCTCAACACAATAAATGTTTTAAATCTGCACACACGTGACCAGCTAAAAAGACGTCATGACTCCGCCTTGTTCATTATCAGGTGTTACACTGCCGGTACTGTAATTTGATAGATTAACTCTAGATTTTAAACAGTTCACTAAACTGGAAATGTCAGGTTTTTGTATGGTCATCACTTTACTCACCAGGCCGGCAAGCCGTTTTAGTCCATGCATCTGCGGTATAACGATGATCGATTGAGGTGGCCGGAGCTCGCCGGGATGATGGGGCTGAGCAGTATGACTTTGACGAACCATATACGCTAGTATCGGAGACCACGACTTTGTTTCAGCAGTTTGCAATCAATGTTCACTTACTTCAATTGGCTGGGAGGCCTGTAAAATTAGGCTCTCGCAAAAAATTACCGTGACCCTGTGTTAGTTGGGATGATTCTGTTTGAACCACATTAACACTCTTTTGGCGATAACTACCCCTTTTGTACCCAGGTAGTCCTTACCTCACAGGATCGTAAAAGACGAACAAAATTCAAACACAATGATTGAAAGAAAGAACAGTGTTCTAATGGTGTTCAGTGTAAGGTGTTACACACCTGTGAAACGGTTACTGAGGGAGTAGCTTCTGCGTGCCACATATTTACAGAATTAGCATTGTTTTATGAAAGGAACACTCTAGGTGAGTTATTTTCTTTAGCACTCAAAACAAACCGGTGTATGACAGACAAGATGGAAAATGATTGTGAATTTTTGTTTTTCCTAGGAAAATGTAGAGTGTATTTTATTTATCAAAGTAATGTCACTGAACAGACAAGAATGCAATAAATTTCGGTCAAGCATCCCATCAAACAGTAAACAGGATATTCGAAAGTTTTGTCAATTATTATCATGCGTTCCGATTATTCTAAGTGCTTAGATTCAAACAGCTAACCTATACTTACCGAAACATATGCACTCTAAGATATTTTTGTCAACTCTTATGTGTCGAGTATAATCATTGGAGCTGGATAAATAAAAGGTAGACAATTTTCAATAACATCTATTTTCAGGGAAAACACTACAAAAATGTAGTTCATTGGACATTTGGATGTTTGCTAATGAGGCTACTCTAGAAGATTGTACATGCAATATCTCATCATCATCATCATCATCATCATCATCATCATCATCATCATCATCATCATCATCATCATCATCATCATCATCATCATCATCATCGTCATCATCATCATCATCATCATCACCACCACTGATATAAAATTTACTACGCCAACGTATGTACCTTAGCCTAATTCGCTGTTCGATAATAAATCTGCACTATTTCTAGTGTTGTCGGCTGCATCCTCTAGGTCGTTACTCTCCAGAAATGGTGATCGACCATCCCAACGCCTGTTTGAAGTCCGAAGATTGTTGGAATTTCTTGCCGACCTCAGGTTTCTTCGAAGGTCTGCGTGCGGTTTACCAGGAGTTTTCTCAAGTTCTTCTCCCCACTGTCTTAATTTGTGTGCATAGAAGTCTGTCGGTTTACACGGTGAGTGGAGTGTTGCATAATGCTTTTTTGCAGATTCACAGCTATTATGGTTTCTGAAGTTCGCTGATGCGAACCCGGATAATCAAGGATGCGTTGAACAAGCTAAATTCCCGATATTAGTGTCTCCGACGAGAACGTAACACTCTACCTTTAGCTCAGTCCTCTGTAGGAAATGTACATCCAAAGGATAACATTAATAGATAATTTGTCACTAGAAGAACAGTAATCAGTTTACAAAGATTTCAGGAAGTTGAGTTTGTCGAAGATGATCTCATTAGGGCAGTTTTTTAAAAAGGCAAACTTTCGATTTGAAGTTGTGGGCTTCTGTAGTTACATCGGTTACACTTGATCTAAGGCTCTTTATCATGTAAACTTTTCGGTTACTTCAACTCGGACACAGGGAGCCCATTTGGGTTTTTCTTTCGGTACAGTACATTAGTATTGAATGTCCTTTTCCAGAACGAAGTCTCCATTTCTGCTCCTTTGCATGTGGGGCTAGTCTGATGGCTATTCAATTAACCTTACAAGGGGCACGAGTGATTCGTCATATTTAAACGCCGGACAACATTTGTTTGTAAACGGTATTCAGATTAAACGTTTATATCATGAAGAGTTACAGTGACTTTTGTGACAAATCTGGTCCATAACAATGCGCACAGAGATATCAGTGGTGTTCATTGTATCGAAGTAAAAACTACAGTAAGGCTCAGGTTACTGATAAGTAGTATGACAGGTACATCAGGTTAAAGGTGACTCAACTGTGAGAATCTTGACTTCGGCTGGATTAAAACCAATCACAGGAACCGCGCACGTTTGTAGGACGTTTTTCCGGCCAAGCTCAACTTGGAAGTTTAAGAGACGTTTGAAATAACGTATGATAACGTCCAAACCAATATGGTGAAGGGGAACGAATGGTCAGAACAGTTCACAAACAGACGTTGGGTAGATCGGTGGTTCTGAGCCATTTTCACCCACGGCCCACCTTTGAACCCCATTTATACCAGTTCTCTGTAGGTAGCTAGGGTTGTGAGCCAAGAAGGCAAATGGTGCGAGGGTTGTATATTCAGAAAGTCAATGCATGGATTATGCACTTCAGCGTGACTGCAAACACAAACACTCATCTGCGCACGATACTGGTCTCAGAAGGTCATGGTTGCTACAGACACCAATGCTCGTTTCCTTCATGTACGCAGAACCATTTCATGCGATGCTGCACTCCAATGTTCCTACTCGTATTTTTCCCGAGACTGTTTCGATGTCAAAATCCATGCTGCTGCCTCGCTACTGACCAGTGGTGATGTGAGTAACATAATGCGATCACTCGTTCTCACTACAGTAGTCATTTTGGGTTGTGAAATAAAAGGAGACTCATCATCTCCAATACTTCTTTCCAATAAGTTTTGTGATTATAGCAACATTTACGTTATGTATCATATATGATGCGGTGTTAAATACACCATCATAATTCCGCTGTTGGTTCATTTATTGATAACTCTGCGACTGATAGATTCTGTCCCACTTTTGACTACATGGTTGCGATGTTGGTAACGACTGTCAAAACTGAGGTCTTGCTGCAAACTGTGGGCGGTTACTAGCCTTACGGCTACATGTGAGGAAAATATCAAAAACCTCATTCAAATAGATAGGGAGTCGAGATTCTGACTTTGATGTCTGTTTTCTGAAATACCTACGGAACCATAACTACAGTGTGAACGGTGCTAATCCACTGTTGTGGCCAGTGATTTATGATGTCTGGGTCACTGTGTTATTCTGTAGGTTACTCGGACTTTGAAGTAATGTGACATCAACTTCACCAGAATATTATCTACCTTCTCGTCTGTAATCACTCATTCTAGAGGGCCACTGAACAGCGATTGCCTATAACTGCGCAATCGATTCAAATGTATGACGCACACACGTGTAGATCATCACATTATTTAATTCACTGTTAAGATTAACCAGAGAAATTGCATCAGTTTTTTATGTTCCTTTAACTCACCAACATGGCTTTAATTTTCTATGTCAAGAACAAATGGTCACATTTCATGTGGTGAGACTATGATTTTCCTCCTGTAACTGTCTGTTCAGCAAATCGGACTCCGTAAAAAACGTCTGACACGGAATATGACACACTTAGTTACAACTTTCAGTTCTGTGAGCTGGTCCTAGTATGAGTTATCACAACAATCGAGTGAAGAGTCTTTGTTACGTTGGTTTTAACTCAATTATTTTGAATAACTCAGTGATAAGTTTGTGTTGTTTACGTGAACAACACAGTGAGCTTTTCTAAGAAACATCGTTGTCTGCCAATGAGCTACGTGGTCTAAGCTGAGAGGGTGGACCAGAACAGGAAATTTGTGCTCGTGTCTGGAAATAAGGGGTGGAACTGCACTGTGTTTTTGGTAACACCAGCAATATGAAAAGACCGTTTTTAATCGATAATTTCGTATGGCGCTACTTTGTTGGTTTATATGGTGTCAGAATTCGGGGTTACCGTTCTTAGGCGAACCGATTTATTGAAAAGAGAGACACCGTGGGCATAACGTTCATGATCTTCATTTGTTGATCCTCGATACGATCAAGCTATGTGTAGCGTTTCGCTATTATGGGATACTGCCTGGGTTTGGAGGCAACCCAATGCAGTGAACAACGCATTGCCAGGTGTGTGTTTATGGGAGGAACTAAGAGAAACTGAGAACTTGCCTAGTCACATATGTCAAAATGAGGACTTTCGCGAAGACACCACGGTAATGCACGTTTGCAATCTTCCTAAATTCAGGTCACTGACATCACCCTGCCCGTGACAAAGATGATTGGGCTGACTGGCTTTTCAAAGCTTGCTGGTGTCGAAAATCAGGAAGTCATATAAAGTAGCAAACTGGCCATTCAGGATGGACTGTCATTCCACACTAGCGAGGTGTAGAGCAAATTATTGACTAACAAGAATCAAATCCCCACATTACAAGCGATGCTCACCGGTTCCACCCCACATTATGATTATCCCCCCTGATGAGCTCAAACAAGAACGAAACCACTGATGAAGTCATTTTAAGGGTGAGCATGAGGAAGCACAATAACTACCGTAGCCAATACAAACTAACAATCTGAGATGGACTGCGTCCATTGATACTAACGGGGTGTAGAGTAACCTATAAATTGTAGGTCAAAATCGTGTTTTCCTGTTTATTGAATGAGAAATGTGGCTGTTATTACCTACGTGTACTTTTAGTTAACATCTCCATTTTATGAATTAGCTTCTGCTTGTCTTATCTACTGCTTACTTTGGAGTAAGTGATAAAACCGAGCTGGATTTATTACGTTCCTGTACGATATATGCAAGAACACTGTTTTGGGACAGGATGATTAAAGTATCGTAAGGCTAGCTGAAGCACAATGGTATTTTGTCGATTACTATGTGTAGTTACCGGCCTCCCAGTTCGTCAGCAAATGTGTCCAGCAAGGGTGGGGGTATATGTGACTGTGTAGAACTTTTCGTTCATTTGAATCTGGATATTTAACATACAACACGAGAATACTCACATTAATGATGACACCAATAAAACTGCTGTGAGAGTTCATCAAAAGGACGAATTGACGAACAGGTTTTCAAGATCTCATCACTAGGTTAATAGGTACTTGTAGATTAAAGGGTGTATACGGATTCCGTGCTTTCTGGTGGTGAAGGTTCTAGTTTTTCAATTCAGTGGTCCATAAACAACTTATTTCACGTGTGATTGGTGAGTAAGGAACCAGGACAAATTGATCGCCAACCAAGGTCGTCGTCTGGTACTTCTTTGCACTGGCCGTCATATTTTTTGGAGATAAACTTATTTTGATAGACGTTTTGAAGTTCGCTGACTCAGTGTGGTTGATTACGGACTAAAATTTGTGTCCGAACACAAATTGATATGAACATAAACTGGCTTTTGAAAAAGGTGTATATCTAACCAGCAAGCTCCTTATTAAGGGCTGTAAGTATACACGTCAGTCTAGCTCAATCTCAATGAAATTACGTAGCACGACCAGTAGGGAATACTTCGAGGAAATACGTTCTTTGTTCCGGATGATACAGGATACTTAACCAATTTTGCTGTAGGTTGCTAATGTCCTCAGTTTATCGGGATCAACCGTACCGAGAACACAAAGTCGATCGGTGTCCATAGTGTGTTGTTGGCGGAAGTCTGGAGCTATTTGCCATTCTAGGAATACAGTCACATCTACGCTATCGTCTATGAGAGTTGTCCAAACTAAACAGGTTTTCTAATGGAGGGTGTTGTAATGCCAGAAGTCTCTTCCTGTCACCTGCTAGTACACTGAGAGGGATACACCGTAAGTTTGGATCGTCAAAAAATCGGCTAACATAAGTATTGTCGGTGAGTGGTAATGCAGCAGCAAACGTGCTTGAATTGGGTTACACTGCTCGTCCTAACCACAGAGATACCATCGTTTGGGCTGGTTTTATTACTATACTCTCTGGAACGATCACTTCTACACCTTACTACTGGAACAAACTACTACTTGGAATACCTAGAGCAAACGCGAATGTGTTAACCACACTCGTTTTAAAAAGGTCACGACACATCGTAAGGCTGACTACTGAAGATATCTTGATTTCGAGGGAAGCTAGTACAACTCGCTTCTACCGTTTTGTTTGAAAACTTTAATGCGTCGTCTTGGTTTGCTTCCAGTAGGTTAGTTATAAATAGCAAGGTTTATATGCTGTTTCGTTGCATTCTGGGATTAGACAGGCGTTGATATATCAATGCCAAAATAGGTAAGCTCAAGTGCCAACAATCAGTTTGAGATCGAGAATGCACACAGATCATTTCAAAACTTTGATTCCTTGGAAACTTAATAAAACTTTCGTTATGTGATACTTATTTATCACTGTAATTCCTTGCCGGAGGCCGCCACTACCACGCACTTACAACGCAATAAACAATATAGGCGAGCTCCCCGGGGGGTGTTACTCTAAACCATCGGATTTTGACAGTAAGTAGAATAACTGGTTCACTTAAGTCGTTTGCTGAAAACGTACTGGGTAGTTCTTTCATCTTTTGTACTTTCTTGAAACACCGGTTAATCCTTTTGGTGATACAATATCGATCACAGAATTTCCTGTCGATTAGTCTCAGGAGCGCACTTTTCTATGTAGTTTGAGCGTCACTGATTCTTGTGGTATCCAAGAGACGGGACCATCCTCACTGTTCAGCCAGCTAGAGGGTCCCGTCAAAAGTTCGTTGATCCCTCTTGATGCTCACGAATCAGTTCTACTTCTGATCCTAGTTCCGTTTTAGGGCGAGTGGATAGTTTTATGCTTACCTCATCCGGTTAACCTATCAATGCACCTTCTTCGACAGTTTTTGTGTTTGAGGTTGAGTTCATTATGAAGCGATGAACTGTAGTTCGCGAACCCCAAAATAAAGTCTCCGTCTAGCATGCTCTCAAGCCTGTGTGCGTAAGTGACAAAATCACATATTTTCTTAAATGGTAGTTGCTTTCTTGTTTCATGTCAAAAAGCATAAAACTCCCAGCTCCATTTGTAGCTCGCAGCTTTTGATCGATATCATCGCCTGACTGCCAACACTCACTGAGTTACAGAAGTTGAAATTGTCAGACAGATCCAACTGCGTCTGTATTCAATTCACTAGTACTTTTGACACAACCGTGATTGAAACGCTAACACTAAATTTATAATGAGGTACTTTAAGATATTCTGATTAGCAGTAAGTCCATGCAATGGTTTACAGTCGATAACCTGTGTGGACAGACTGAATCGGATAATGTGATATTCTGACACTATCATCGCTGGCTGCATTTTCCGGTGATAAAAGTTAATGTGAACCGGCTAATCTGCTTCGACTAAATAAGGTGATGGATGAAGAAACCTGTGAGAATTGGAAAATGAGATTCTTTAACCGGACGATCTGTTTTGTCGTGTATGCCGTATACATATACTATATGTTATGGTTGATTCTGCACGCGTGCTGTTATACAACCAGACGGAGGGTAAGTCCGTTTATCTTGATAGCACAGTTAGTAGTTCAGAATACACTTGCCTCTTTACAAAATGGCCCCTTGAAAGTGAGTGTGCTGTTGAGATTGAAGGTTGTTCTAATGATCTTTGATGTCTGAAGTTGTAACTCGAAAATGATACTTTGTTTCCATCAAAGCTCACCAGGTAGATAGATCGTAGTGCGACCAAACGCCTCTAGAATCCTCAGAGAGGAATGATGAATAAAACGGAAGACCTTGCACTATTCCGAGTTCTGAGTAAGACAGTCTTGATCTTTTGGTAGCAGAATGCACAAAATTTCAGCCTAGGACTTGTCTGTAGTGGATCTGAAGAAGTAAGTGCCATGCCTAGCTGTTAACCAAGAAAGAATGTACTTTTAAAAATACTTTCGAAAGATTCATGTCCGGACTAAGTGGTTTCCTCATAACATCAAAATTTCTCTAAAAATCCTGTTAAACTAACAAACTTGCAGCTGCTTCTGATGCCCAGTAAATACTGGTGTATAGGTTTGGGCGTACCCTGTTCACACTGCGTTAGTTTGAAGCAGCACAGTCCGTCTCACATTGTCAGATGCTACTGGTCACCGGCCTAAAATACTACACATGATGTTAGCACATGGTTTATGACCACAAGTGTCAACCAGACACTCCGCAACTACTCCCCAAGTAACGTTTCTGTAAAACCAATTCAAACGAACGAATTGGTAGCAGATGCCAATGCTTTTGCCTAATAAACCCTTGATACTTAGGAGGGGTTATTAAGACAGTTAATGTTCTCTTTGTTTACGCACGTGCATACAGTCATAGTTACACGTGTTCGGATATTAATGCAGCTGTGATTAATTAAGCGAACCCATTTTTTGCGAATTGTGAGCAAAAATGAGTCTGACTAGTAGAAATTACCTAACACTTTTAAAATCTGAGGCATACTTGTAGGTTTGTGTGACAATCACTCAAAATAAGCCCGTTAAACCTAAAGTATTGTCTCTAATAAGGCTTGAGGATGCCACATTTTACTGACTGACCTGTCACAAAGCCGAAAAACTCGCGCACCCAAGAATACAAGTGAGATGACAGTTGTATGATCAATTTTGGAATTATGAGGTGTAGAGCAACTCACACAGTCATAAAAAAGAATGAGGGTAGGCAGATACTCTTAAGTCTATAGGCACTGATGGAGCCAACTCCATTGGTGAAGCTCTTTCGAAAACCAAACAACTAAACCATCAACTCAAACTGCTAAATTCACCAATATTCACAATGATTTCCTTCGGCTTCGACATTGCTTTGAAATTGAAGATTAACTTTGCAATATTTCATTTAGCATCATGAAAGAGTAAAATATACACGTCACAAGGTGTTTTTATTCATTCAAGCTTTCGATGACCAAAAACGGCCATACAATGTAGAACAGTGTCCACCGCAAACTATTCATTAGTATATCATTAAAAATGAACGAGCAAATCGGAAAAATACTACCAGAGAAGTATTGAAAAACACGGCGTAGCGCGCAAGCCCGTTTTTGTGATTTATCATCAGGCTAAACACATCACAGTTGTATCACAATTTTACAGAGAAATCATTAGTGGAGCACGCGCAAAACAGAAGAGCTGATGAGGTTAGTCACTTGACTGTCAGGCTGTAGTGAGGGCAGCGTTCGAACAATAGAGTTGACAAGTCCACAGGACGGGTTTTGGCCAGCGCAGTTCCGAATCCCGAATGGAACATTTCTGAGTTCTTGAGGCGAGTCCAAACGGCGTCGACTTATTCACAGAGTCCTACGCCTCACTGAGCGAAACGTGTCCATCACACGTACTGAGTGTTGGGAATGCGCCATGTGCGCTGTTCATAGACTTCGTGATTGCAGTATTGAACTAAGCTGGGTGTTGTTCACAAACCGGATCATATAAGCGTCTGGCCATGCAGTCAACATAACTGACTTCACAGAAGCAGGTGAATGAGTGTGCACAAGAGGTGCCCTCTCTATTCGGCGTGGGCTGAAAGTAATGTTCCATTAACTGCATCTGAGAGCCCACACTTAACAGTTTAAGCTAGTATACTACCCTTGGAGAGTGGTCGATGTACCGGGCTTTCTGTTCTGCTAGATGTGCCTAGTCTTTCGCACACACAATTTTGTTTTCGTAAGGTACACCATTTGAAGGGAACAAGAGTTTAGTTATAACATACACCACGTTTGTGTATTCCAGAGGGTATGAACAGACTGCAACATGATATGAATGCGTAATTTAATTTAAACAGCTGTGCTCTGTCGAATTTAAATGCACTCGCACTTATCTGATACGCGGTCGCCCATTGTACGAATTATACTCATTATTTACTACACTACTGGCATAACACAAGTAGCTCAGATATTTCAAGGTAGCTGTCCTTCGAACGTGACCATGAACACAGGCGTAATAGAACTTTCAGTAACAACGTAATAACAACACACAAAATATGAATATGTTGAACAAGTTTCGGTAACTATTGTGGACTTGGATATCTTTCATCCCCGTAGTTTCCAAAGATAGTTATAGCAGACATTATATCAAATATGCTCAGATTTTGCAGATTAACTAACACAGAACTCAGTGTTGAGTGCATGTGAGCGCAAAATTAAGGCGGCAATTACATGACACATTTTTGAAGACCGGATATACTGGAAAGCCTGACCTCAGTTAGAAAAATTGGGCACATTTTTGGGTGAAAACTGTGGTAATATATTTGTGGAACTTAATTGACTGATTTTAACGGACTTTGACGAAAACTGATTGGTGGAACAATGAACGGTGAAAAAATACTCTGAGACAATAAAAGCGAGTTTGGCACCTCTACGTAGACCAAGAACGATCTGAAATAGTTTACTTCTCGAAAACCCACTACGTGCCAGAATGTGGATGTTAGACGTGAATATGTTACGTTATCAGCATTGTTATTTTAGGCTGGAAACTACTCACTACGCGAAAGCCGGTTTTCATAAAAATTTCTCCCAAATTTTCAATTTTAATTGTTTTTAAAGGTGTATATGTGTTTCTAAAACCATACTAACGGTATTCCACTGAAGAATAACTTGAAGAGTTACTGTGTCATTGTAAGGCACCCAAACAAACAGTCACTCTTGTATATTCGGTACCAGAGTACCCAAGAGATATCATCAAACGTAATTGTCAATCTTTTGATCGATGTGCTTCCTAATGAACTACATGCTCAGGATGAATAGAAGTGTGCTGTAATGCACAAACCGTTGTTTGTGATGACGTTTAGGTTCATCTATGGGAGGTAACTCTGGCGGTTACTATAGTAAAACACTTCTGTGAAATACAGTCGTCATAAATAAAAGCACTTTTCAAACTATCATTTTATTTTTAGTTGCTGGGGAAAAAGCGCATTGCTTCATGAAACTAGAAGAGTATGAGACAAAAATAACGGATTGTGGCGATTGCAAACGAGTTACAATAGACTGTGGGGTTGAATAATATTCATTCAGATCATGTTCACCAAAATTGTGATGTCTTCAGTTGACACAATACCGCGATAGGAAGTTGATGGTATCATATTTCCCTGTTGATCGTGAAATGGGACTCAATGGAGAACTAGCTTAAAAATGCAGATGAGACTTAGTGTGTATAAGTGGTTTTGGAGGTATTGGAGTTGAATAGTGACTCTGAGTATTGCCCAATAAAAATGAACCGAGAACATCAGTGACTGGAACATTTAGTAACATAAGACCTGAACGCAGCCACAGATTATCACTTGGTCTAATTAGCTTTTGTATAGTTTAAAGTATACTACCAGTCCACAAAGGTCCGTAGACAGAGCACACAAATAGCCAATTGCACTGTTGTCAGAAGTACGACGTGAACAAATATGTTCCATAAGGTGGTTATGATTACAGATTCAATCTTTAATGCTCATGGACTAATCTTGTAGCATGAGAAACTCACTGAGTTAGCAGGCTATTAAACAGAGTTTAATTACTGATAAGCAGATTGGGAATAACACAACGTAACGAGCAAGTTGTAATACTCTACGTTTCAACCACCGCGGGTGGCCTTCTTCAGGAGTTCAATTACAGTGTATCTAGTTGTTTAAACACAGAAGACACGAAGAGTGATACGTGGGTTTCTAGAGGACTAAATTTCTATGAAAGAATGATGGGAAGAATGAGAATTATTGAAGTGGATACATTCGGGTTTTGACCGGAATTTCCTTCCCTCAAAACAACTAGGGGCGCTGAAACTGAACAACACACAGCTGGTTGAGAAGGTGGATGGTTCTTCGTGAGTCATAATTCGATTGCACTCAATGAGGGGGCAATGACGCAGTGGTTACCACGATGGCCTTTTGAAATTTTAGCCAGAATTCCAATCTCGACCATAATAAAGATGTACACTCCTAATGAGCTCTAACAAAAACCAAACTCCGGCATACTACTTAGTTTCAAAAGAGGGTTGAAAATTATGTGTGGGTGTGATATGTATGATCAGGCAAGAGTACATTCAGCTTAGATAAAAAATAGCCGATTTTCGATGTCAAAGATAATTGGATTCTTGCACCTCAGACGCGGTTCTTTGAGCAAGGACGATGACCGAACTCGGTCCTTGTTGGGAAAGGGTTAAGTAACTCATCCAAATGTATTAATCTTCAGCAAAAAATACCGAAGGAAATACAGATTTTGAAAAGAATAACAATTTAATCCTGGACATAATCTGCAAGGTCTGCTGGGTTTTTTTATAAGTTGTTCTTCTGGTCCCTGCCAGACTGTATTGCAACTCGATCACATTTGGGTGTAAGCCAAGATACCGTTATAGAGCAACATACCCAAAGAACATCACACACAAAGATCACTTGTCATTACTAACTTTATAGCCACAATGTTCATCAGTATCCTCCTTGATAACGTCTTATTATCTTGACTAGCGTATATTTTTTTTCTAAAAATATATGTCTAACTAAAACGTACTTTGTGATATGCAGTAGGGGACTAATCTAAATCTGCTTATCCTTCCAGAATTTGAACTTTGCTGAGTCAAGTATTTGGAATTTAAA
Organism: Paragonimus westermani; assembly: GCA_008508345.1. NCBI lineage: Eukaryota > Metazoa > Platyhelminthes > Trematoda > Plagiorchiida > Troglotrematidae > Paragonimus > Paragonimus westermani. Next base: position 80,693 of record QNGE01001840.1, read on the forward strand.
ACGCTAACCGTTTCTGCCGTGAAGATGTCATGTCTGGATTTATTAGCAATATCAGAAGATATTTTATTCAGCTGATCTCAGAGGATTGCAATTTCTTGGAACCTACTTGTAAAAATCACGTACACAGGTTTTGTTCTCCGTAAATTTGCACACTCGTTTCTGTCAGTTAGTTTGTGGTTACTTTGCGCCGCACTTACACACTGTGCTTTGATGGGTTGTCGGCTCCAAGATTTTGTGAAATCCGTTCTGAAGATCTATCACCTAGCTGAACCCCAGTAGAAATTCATACGAGTTTCTGTGACGTGATCGACCAGCTAAAAGTTGTGCAGTCGAGCCTGACTTGTTTTTTGAAAGCCTAGTGTCACCAGTGTCTTTTTACCAGGTTGATGGCTTATCTGGTAAACACCGGTCTGAGGCTCAAGCCTGAGCAGCAAGGGTGGTTTGAACTCACAAACGTAGCCAAGCCCAGTTGGAACCACCTGATAGTAGCACAAACAGACGTCAGCTGACAAACAGGATAGTCTGAAAAATCCAGTTAATCACGTAAAGGACATTCAAACTCGCGATAAACGTCAACTAAGCTATTGCATATCTCCCCTTCAAGATCACGTGCCAGCTTAATTATAACAACCTGGTGCTGCCCAGCTTTGTGACAATGCACACATGTACGTGTGTGTAGTTAGTGTTATCTGCTACCTTGGCGTGGTGGTCAGGCTTGCGTGCTGTTTTGATCCAGAGGGCTGTGCTGACTGTGACTTCGGTCCTTGCGGGTTCAAATTTGTCAGATCGGCCGAAGGGGAGCAGCCAGACAAAAAGCAGATGCGTGAGTGGCTGTGGTCTTCCACACATTCTTTTCTCCGGCTTTGTTGATGTAATGTATGATGAATGGTCTGCCTGGCTTTTCATAGGCCAATGAGAACTTTGCTTTCTATCCCTATCTTCCCTGGGATGCACTCACCTGCACTTCTATACTGCAACGCTTCTTGTATTACACTTCAAAAATCTTCCTTCTCAGTGTAGATCTCGTCAATGCAGCCTCTCTCTGTTTAGTTTCCGAGAGCTAAGTGTTTCCTTTCCTTATTAGCCAATCAAGTGGCTAACCAGCATTGGCCGGCTGGACAGAAAGGTCCCACTGGCAAACCTCCCAGTCTTATTCCTTCGGGTTTACACTGGATATGTGGTGTGTTGGTGGAACTGCAATTGGTGCAGCGCAAGCCAATTGCAGTGATGGCTAAGCACAGGCGTCCTTTGGCTTCGGTCACTGTGACAGGCTAATCCGAATCGGATGCCGCCAACCATGTGCTTACGTATTCTAACCTAAAAACGGCGGGCTACGTGCCCTGACCTGCATGTAGTGCACGTCATCGTTACAATAATTGAACTACTGGGGTGATGCCTGCATATACAGGCTGTAGGCGGCTTTTATTCAGGCAGACTGAACACTCGAAGGTGGTTTCTGTTGCAAGTTGAGGAAGATGAGCCCTCAAAAGTTGTCATATTACTGGAAAATCTAAGAGACTCAAACAGAGCTGGGTCTTCTAAGGAAGTTTGTGTTTGTTGGGAGGGTATTTCAAGGGGTAGATCCACTGTACCTCAAAGACACCTGTGGTTACGCCTATTGTGTTCCCCTATACGATACTTGACTTGTACTGCAATGATGGAAACAGCGATCAGAATGTAAAAGTACATTCTAGCCAGCGGTCACACAAGTTGCATGGTAATCTGAGGCGGGTATGTTCCAGACAGTAATGTGGAAACACTGAGTTTCAAAAATTAAATGAGATCCCGAGCAGATGAGTAGCTGATGGTCCGGTTGGCAGTTTGAATGCTATACATTTAATTGCTGCCTCCACGTTCAGGCAGATATCTGGTGCAGTCGTCTTTGAATGTCCGAATCAATGCACCAGAAATCTGTCCATGTTGAAGCTTGGTAGCACTACGTACCCTTGTTACTGTTGGGATCTTCACTTCTGTCCACAGTCCCACAAGACGACTGCGCCAAACATTGTGCTAATGACCTAACCGGGCTATCGTATTCAAACGTTCGGCCAGATTCTGTCATGAGTATTGCTCAGGAAATAAGTAGTGACTGCCGGGTATACTCGAGTCAGTAACCTCACAGTTATGACTGTTCAATCAAGTTGAAATGGCAACAAACTTCAGTTCAATCTCTGGTAGTGGCAAAGAAGTACAACATTGACGGGCACAACAAAACCTAATCCATGCTCTGGTATTTCTCTATGGAGAGGACGGGATTGATAGTCTGTTCACCTGTGAAAGATACGGGCAGCTGCGAGCAGTGTTTACTATATATGTATAGCAGTTGTACGAATATGGTTATCGCCCTCATGAAACTCATAAGCGCCAACAGCTTAAAAGGAACTGACTCAGAAAAGTGATAGCAACGATGAATGATAGAAAGTTAGTGGGGACGGTCAATTACAACGGGTTATCACGGATGAGTAGGCTATGTATAGTGAACAAAATCCATCGGTTCCAAACATGTGGTCTGTTAGGACGAAGAGTAGAAATGCAAGTTAGACGTTAACACACGGTCCCGTCACTAACTCAGAGACTCATGCAGCTTACATTTACACGGGTCATGAACCGAGGTGCCTGTAGGCTCAGTGTTGAAATGAGATAAATTGAATGAATGATTCTATTTAAGCTGTTCAAGGGTGACCGCCACACACACACGGTGGGAATAAAAATGAGTGTGTTCGACTGCACACGTTTCTAACGTTTTGTGGCTGATGGAGATCTCAAACAGAGATGATCCGAAAGGCAGAATGAGTAGAATTGTGTTACTCATCGAACGTTGCCATCGGATTACGATGCATTCGTAACAGGGTTTTATAGTGGAGGGTAAGAATAAATGTTGCTATCGAGTTTGGCATTCGAACATAGCTTTCATCAGTTATGCAACAACAATAACGTAGAGTAACTGAGTTTGCTAGATTGTGAGAGTGTGAAACACAGAGGTCCAATACAGGTTGACCAGGTGATCGGTGAGTTACCGGTTGATAATCATGCATTTGATGAATGGTCCGAGGTTGTCATCTTTTGGACTTATGTTTGCTTTGAAAACAGATATTTCACAAAACGAATGGTTAGAACACTGTCTTCTCAGAACGATGTCAGGATAATAGGTTAGAAATAGGAATACATGGCTACCGCCCCAACTCATGAAATCTGTCAGCCTGAGTGTTGTTTCATAAACTTGTATTGAAATACCGTGAAAGATAGTGAATGTGTTAGCTTATGAAGTCAATTGTTTTAATGATTATAGAATTGCTGTGAACTTTCATGGGGTATACTCTGGTGCCTCCAATGCAATGCAGCACGTTTGCACTGACCGGACGTTTAAAATTAAGCGCAAAATCTGTCGAAAAATGGTGCCTTTATTTCGAACCAGCGATAGCCGATTTTTAACCATATTTTTCATTCAAACGGGCATAAGCATCACCGTAGCAGACTTAGAAACTGGTGCCTTAATTCAATGCTTTACGCTACGCACTGACTTAAAACACCATATGTATATTAGGCATCGTTCCCTGTGAAACAAAGGAGCAGATCCAAGTATACCACAAACGCTTTCATCTTGCATATTTTTCTGTCAATTTTGATAAAATGCTATCTGATTGCTGAGTAACGTTCAGTCCATCAATTATTGCTGCAAGTTGTCGAGCGACCACACAAAATTAACAGGTTCAAATATTTTGCTAGCAAGAAAACAGAAGACAAAGCTGCGTTGTCGATTAGTTTTTAAGTTGATAGGAGTAACGATGTGCACAGAACCATCATCTTGTAGACAAAAGTAGACAGTCTACTATAAGCGAACATGCTGGATATGGATCAGTAAGAGCAATGTACGAAAATTTACGATAACGTAGAGCATCCCATAAAAGTACTCCGTAAAAAACTGCTCATGAGTAAACAATAGAACGAATTATCAGCAGTTTTCCGCAAACATTTCAACAAGAGATATATTTTCGGAAAAATGCAAACACAAAGATATTGAAAGGAAAATTAATGGTACACATACAGAAAACTTCATTCGGTCACTTATGTGAAACTTTGAACGAGAATTATGAAAAATAGAGATTTTGTTGTTCTCCTGAAGGATAATGTACCGTTAAATGATTTGCAGGTGGTATGCTCATTTGACCGGTTGTCACATTTGTGATACACGTCTTTCTCATGATTACGTTATGATTTACTCACGACAACGTTTTGGCACCAACGGTAAATAGACATTTTTTCCAACTCTAAGAACAACCGACGGAGATATACAGTCAACTGTTAGCATTAATGTTATTAAGTGTGATAATGTGACTTGGGATGTTCGTCTCACTGTCTACATATATGAACAAGCACATTTATGCGAGATGTATGACTTTGGACGTCGGATGTGAGTGTGTTTTGCAATGGATTACTTTGGATAGCTTTTTCGATTATAGAGGGAAAACGGTTTACATGTATTTGTCAGTTTATGCATGAAGTGAACCGGGTTTCGATCTAAGCACCTTGACAATAACCGTACTGAGAACCGAGGACGACTACGGTGGGAATCAGTCACGTCTGGTTGCCCTTAACAATTTGACTGACAGTGGTACATCGGGATGGTTGAAGAATTCTGGGTTGACCAGTAAAACTCCAACCATGCCTTTGGGGTCAATAGTTATCGTGTTTTTCGTGCAGTTTTTTGTTTGCAAATGACGTTCTCTTTTGAGGAGCAGAGTTCTGCTACCAAATCTAACCCAGTGGACTAGGAACTGAAGAGTAGGATTTGATCAGACATGTGTTCTAGTAGAAAAGACTTAGCACTTGTCGGTATCATTTGTTGGGCTTGAAAAAACCTACCTCAAGCCAGCAATATTCTCATAGCTTGGCTGGAGTTCAAGCATAATTTTTGCAAGGATATGTACTGCTGACTGGTTCTAATTATAATACTTTTCGAAAGTGGCTAGCTGAAAACTTTGTGAGAACGAAAGAGCTGCGATCAATTTTGAGTGGTGTTCAGTGAAAATGTTTCTAAATTCTCCGTCTCAAAGTAAACCATGAATAAATAAATCACTTGAAAGAAGCTTCCGGCCAGCGATCAATAAAGCCTTATTTAGAATACTCGAACCATGCTTAAGCTAACACACATTTGGCAGGTGTATGGATCACGACAGACTCATTTTGTGCATGCCTGAGTAATGATGACGATTTGAGTCCGAACTCACTGGCTGTACGCGGACCGAACCGTATGATTATGCTTGTTTCTGTGCTTCAAATGATGGTGCTTACAGAGTAGATTATCGGTCACTCGTCCTGGGAACTGAGGGTAAAATCACGTTGTGAATTTCGTCGAAGATGGTTTCCGAAATATAACATTTTGAAATTACATCCAGGGAATAAATGAAAGCTTTTTGTTACAGCTAAGAAGGAACCAAAATAAATTTGACGAAAACTCCGAGTGTACACTTTTCTTTATTTCTGCCACAGACGAAGTAAGACTTTTTTTTCAAGTTGACATGACAAAAACAACAATTCAAAACCTCCAGCATAAATAAGAGGTCGACAAATACACTCTAAAATAAGCATACTGGTTTTGTAACGGTATGCTGTAAGGAGTACTTGGAAGTATGTGTCACTACTGAAATTTTTTGTAGCCAGAGGTTTTATAGGGTATAACTTTGGGCAAATTCGTTGTCATTAAAATCTTTCAACATGAGGTGTACTAACTTGAGACAGATCTTACACATCTATTCAGTCTGTTTTGCTGACTTTCTTCCGTAGATCACGTACCGACTGGTACACCAAAATAGCAAGCATATTTGCGATAGAAATACATTCGTTGTACAACTTCCTGATCCACTGCGTCATGATCGTGTCGATAGTCAGTGCAAGTTTTCACATACTTGTTCATTGCCATGATCGTGTTGCCAAAACCCCAGCTGAAATCAGAAGACAAATCCCAATACATTGCTCGGTGTGGACAGTGCTTAGACAGTATTTTGGTCATCCAAATCCAAATCACAGACATAAATCCAAGTACACCGTCCTCCAGCAATATATCCGGGTTTTGCAACAACTTGTCTGGGTTGCCGAATACAAATTCACTAAGCATTCCGTAGTCTGCCGCTCCTGTCAGTTGACCCGGTCCTCGTCCGTGATAGGACTGTACGGGGAAACGGACTTCTCCTGGTCGATAAGCGCATTTTGAGTGAAAAACTGGTCTGGAACTGCATCGATAATTTGTTCTATCGCCTACGTCCCGGTACAGTTCTATAGGTCCACCTTCGTACCGTTCGTGAGTTAGTTCCTCTCTGTAGTATAATGCATGGTCGCCATTGCAGGTTTCTTGGGACATGAGGGCTAGGAGAGCTGCTCGTGCCCGCAGTCTTTCCGTTGTAGTCAGACCTGGTCTGGCAAGCAATTTGTTACAATACAGAGCGTCCATTCGATGTAAAGCGCGAATAAAATTCTCATGGGAATAATAATCCACTTCAATATCTCGCTGATAGAATGGTAGTTGCCGATATTCACGTTTCCATAGCTCACCAACACCCCATCTCTCTGGAAACAATTCATCCCATTGCTGTTCCGTTATTAACTGAACACAGTACATATCGCGTATTAGCGAACGGGATTGAAAGCACACGCCTATAAGAGGCAGCAATTAGTGTAAAGTTTATTTGTCTGGTGTTCATATGGTACCAGTCAAATGCCACACAACTCCATCAGACCAATCGATTAGCAGCAAAGAATGTCATCATTTGGTTGGAGTGGACTTTTCTACTAGATAGCCGACAGAAGCCTTCAGTTAACAACTATCTGGCATACCACAGCTGGGCTAGTAATTACCACGTTTGATGCGTTCTACTTGACTATTGATTGCTACTCACTAGTCCAACCGTAGCAATTACTCTTTGAGAGGTTGGTGGTGCGGATGAATCATGACATATTTGTTTGTATTAACACATCCAAACGAACAGCTATTCACTCCAGCTCGGACTAGGCTATTGTGTACATTAGGTAGTCCTCCCACAGCAAATTGTCACGGTACATACAAAGCGTCCCTAGTTGTCGACTAAATAGATACATTCAAATACCTCACCAAGTGATTATCGACACCAAAGCTGAAGACCAGAAGAAAGTTAATCGAATGGGTAGTTTGAAACGAATTTGTATCGTGCACGCACATGCGTTTCATACGAAAATATTCGATTTTGCGACGGGTTGATATAAATGATATACGATGCTTGACAATTTGGTGTGTGTAAAGTCCTCACGGCCAACATCTGGTATCATTAGCGTTGCTATAGTTTGTGATGTTCGTGCTTATATCAGCATTTCATGAGCGGTCTTATCCGTAGTTGGACTGCCAGAGTAAAGCTAGCCTGAATGAGGATCGAACCGGCCACCTTACCCATTAGGAACAGCAGTTCTTATCCACTTGGCCACCGCTTATGATGGAGAGGATTACAGTTTTTACATCCGAACCATACACAGAACGGATATGCGAAAATATAGTGTGCGTTGTGCTGACGTTCATTATCAAGCCACAGCGGAAATTAGAACACGATTCAGCAATTGCTGCACACGCGATCCTCAACCAACACCAAGTTGATTTCGACCATCCGACTGTACTAAAAAGTGGTTTTCGTAACCACAAAGAACGTCTAATGGCAGAAACCTTGCTGATCTCTAGTACACCACAAGTGGTGAATCGCTCCGATGGCCTGGAATTGTCAGTAGTTTGGCACGATTTACTGGGTGAAAAACAGTGACACCACGTCCGAAAAGGTGTGCGGATCCTTGTCACCCACCCCATCCTAACAGAGCACACGCATGTGGATTGATCGTATACATGCACACACAGCATGCACTAATTATCCAGCCTCGTTTGCATCTGGGCTCGTCACGTGTGACCTCAGGTGAACTGTGAACCCATGCATTCTATTGGTAGATTGTCCACACACCGCGTGTTAAACACACATACACGTGCGAGGTGATGACTACCTCATTTGAAGCTTGTACAATGTGAATTTTCTGATTTAAATCGCTTGATAAAGGCTCTCCGAGAGGGTCGAAACGTTGCGAAACCGATAACTCTTTGGTTTTTAACTCGTTGAGGCTTAACCAAGGATTTACTTGATAACTTACAGTTTTTGTTCTACTTGTACCCTGAATCAGAAAATGATTCTTTCGAGCCCTTGGGACCGCTGCAGAATGGCAGTTCGGAATGAACTACCAACCTGATATGAGCAAGTTACATGTTGCAGTTTCGATACCATATTCAGAATAGCTTTACTTAACGAACCCAAACAAGGACGAATTTGATCCAGGAGATCTTGTCTGAAAGTGGGCATTATTTTAATGATGATTTGGTACCCTTGTAGCAGTAGTCAGTGCAAACGAGTAATCTAAGAGAACTATGTCCGTCTACGAAAACGCGTATGAACGAGTTGTATTTCTGCTACTCTCATTATCGCTGTTGTAGTTTTTTTCAGTGGACAATATCAGTTTTTTGTTGGTTTCAAACGACGTGACTAGTTGAATGTGTTCCAGCAGCTAACATACTGTTATTTAAAAAATCCACTCTGACAACAGAAACAAGGAAGCATGGGGTGAAACTAGAGTTCATTCACTGATGTAATATCACTTATATCAGCACGATATATTGAAGAGGCCAGTTTCTGGTGACATATCAATAGAGTGGTTTTAGCACATCGAAGTCAAAATTTATGAAGGTGAGCCTAGTGTTGGCGGGCAGAAAAAAGGTGTGAGTCTATGGGGCTAGGCAGACTAGTGCGAAGTAGCAATCAATATTCTATTTGCACAACTGCTGGCCTACTTGAGCAGTTTAACTTTTCGAAGTAGCTCGAAAGTATGGACCCACGGAGGTCAGCTGAAATAGCAAGACCAGGTAGCTTCTGGCGTGGTCAGAGTTTGTTACCTTGTTTCCCCAACTGAGCCGCTTTGGTTACCCTCATAGAAGAACTTGAATCAATGAAGTCTCTTAGTGTGGAGTGGTTTATTGACTCAATCATCCAGGCACTAGGCCAAGCTGCATCACGCATACTGCCCCGATCGGATAAGCACTTGATCGTGTTGCCCACGTGAATGATACCATAGGAGAAATGCACGAATACGCGGGAAGTTAGACGACAGAACCAAGCACTTCGTCTTCTAGCCTTCCACATAACGGTGGAGTGGAAATTAAGTCGAAACACGGTTTGAGAGTTGAAGATGTCTGATTAACAATTGCTGATAGTTCTCAGGTGATCGTTTCAACCGTCCTATTGCGTTCCAGAGTGATAGTGGTAAATATAAGTTTCTTTACTGCTATGACCAGATGACTTTTCTTCTTCTGACGTTTTATAATTCTGATTTCACGATTTTCAGGGTGACGACTGCCCACTAAAAAGGTGGGTATGATTTTCAGTCTGTCAGCAATAACACTTTCCTCAGGGCTGTTCTGCTTAAATGGACTGAACTAATAAGGTTAGCATATTCATCATTTCATGCTTCCTTCCTACGTAGCAGTTACGGATTTATTTATTCTCACATGCGAGAAGCCCAAAGGATTAGCCAGGCTGATTTACAGTAGAGCTTGTATGCTTTGACAAGCCAAGCTGGAACTGACCAAGACATTAGCCGCCTTTTAAGACTGTTGCATTTATCAATGGGGGATCTCGTATGAGCACTCCCTAACTTTGTACTAAACTCTAACAGGTTTAATAAGCAGACACCCCGAGTCAAGCAAACCGAGGTGAAGAACGTGAACCACTGCAAAGCGAATCTCAGACCGGCCGAACATCAAACTTTGCTTCAACCTATTTGAGTTTGGTCGACGTTGAATTGTACAATGTGCAAAGTAAGCAAAAGTTATCAGCTTGAAAGGAATGAGAGTATTGCAGTATTTGAGTAAACCGTCCAACCAGAAAGCTGTGGTCGGTCGTTATAAACTTGATATGCGCGGCAGACTGACTCTTTTCGTGCTTACGGCATACAAACAGCACATGTTATGATAACTGTTCTGAATTTATTAGGACAGTATCCTCAAGCCCAAAAGTGCCTGCCTTTCACCAACGAACGCATTAGTTCGGCCCTAAAATGTATTCACTGTATTATCCTATTCTAAGGTGGCCACCTCAATAGTCGGCACAGGGTTAATTGGTCGACATTATCAAACTTTGGGGATAACCACCAGCGTCCCCCATACACGACCATAATTCACGTCGCCGTAACCAGAATGTTATCTCGTTGATTAATCATCGAGAGATTTGATTTCGACGGTATTACAGATAATCTTAAAGGATTTAAACGACTCAGACCACGGAAGACTACTGTCAAGCAGACAGATGGAGATTTTGCTTTATCCAACCAGAAACGTCTGCCAGTCATTGGATAAATCAATTCTGGGCGACAAATGATAGCTCCAACCGAAAGTGACTGTGTAGTGAATTCACATAAAGCATATTTTACTGTCACAAAGAGATTAGAAGTGAATAGTTGAAATACTGGGATACTCTTTACGATCGACATTTGATTTCATGGAGGCAATCAAAATTGAAGCTCTGATTACACCTGTTTAATGGTGTTCACGTGTCCGATAGTACAACAGTTATCAAGTCAAGAAGAGGTGTACATACGAACCAGAGTTACGAGCGCCGGAAGCAAAAAATCCAACATGTAGTTCACTGTTTTGGCTGAAAGTAAATTAGGACTCATCTGTTCCTTCAAGGAATTGCTATTTTCAAATCCTTATTAGAACTAAAGTCAGATCATGTGATTTCTTGAGGGACTAGATATATATTTCTGCAGCCGCAACAGGGGATTAGTTAATTGCAAGAATACTAGGCGAATAACATTGTTATTTTCTAAGAAGGTGTACTGCTTGCACTCTTTTGAGGAATAACACATTAATGAGGGGGAGAAATTTCGTATAGAATATTTTTCTGAGAAAAAGAACGCAATTCTATTAAGTTGAATGCAGACGGGAAACAGTTGACGTAGTGTTTAGTAAGACTTCGTGAAGTGTCCATGGTTTATGGGGGAAATCCGTCAACATTTCTGCAGACTTGAGTGACTACAAAGGTGCAGATGAAGACTGGATACAGTGAGTGGCGACAAGATGTTTGTAACCAGTTAGTCGCAGTACCCATCAACAAACGAGTGAACAGCTGTTCCACACTTGTCTCACTGATACCAAGCACAGTGGAGAATGAAACCTATGGTACGTAAGCCGGTGTCAAACCGGTGGAACAGATGACGTTCCAGTGGATTATAAGGCCGTGGTCAGTGGGTTTACAGAAATATGTGAGATACCAATTTGGGCTGATTTTTTACCGATAAATTTCTCATTCACGTAGACCTTCTTATGAACCATATGAAGTTTGTCCTCTGGCTTTAAGGTTGACGTTGTCTGATCAGCATTTGGATTCGTGAGTGTTCCCGGCATTTAAGTTGATATATAGGAACCTCTACTGTGGGACTGTGAAACCATTGAACAGGTGAGCACATCAAATTTCAGGCTTCACAGAATAATTCAAGACGCATTTTATTTTGCAGTTCAAGAGGTCGTTATGACATTGAACAAAGTGTCAGTCTGTTTTCAAGTCTTTTTTCAAAACGACGGATTCTCACGAACTTGGCTAAAACCAAAATGGGTCTCCCTCAGAGTTCACCGAGCTGGTATTGTCTACGTAATTAATAGTCTTCCTGAAAATCTCGAAGTAATCGCCTCCTTGAAGTGGATGCTCATCAGGTTTCAAATAACGGATGTTTTTAGAAAGACTCCGTTTTATTTGTTTCAGGTGAGTATGATATTGATGCGTCTCAAGTATCCAACTAATTGGTTATGGTAGTTGTTGACATGAAAATCTTGATTCTGTGGTCATAGCCTCACTGCCACTGCTGCCGGTTATTTTACGCCAAAATTTGAAGAGAGAAAAATTCCCTCGACGGATTTAGATGTATCATTTTATTAGAGAATTCAGTTTTCTCCTCATTGTGATCGTGTAACTAATATGTATTTACCATTGAATTCCTTTGCCTAACACAACATGTTTCCCATATTTGTGATCTTTCTAGTCATTAAAAAGACTGATGTTAAGTTGTGATGTCGAAATTACGCATTCTGCTTCAGTGAACAATTTTCTAACCTAGCTAACCTTGACGGAAAGACGTAATTCTTTGTTTGATCCTTTCAAAACACGCTGATTTTATCCAACAAGGCCATCGTTGCAAACAAGTTTGGCTTGCATAATGTACATTTTTAGGCGTTTGCTTAATATTACTCGAGAAGCTTGAATCCAATTGTGTATTAGATTTGGAATTTAGATTCTAGCAACAAGTAGCTGAACGGTTAGTCACAGATTCGTTACGAAGATGCATAATTTTTTTGGTTTTTGTCTTGTTCCTTAATACATTCTGAGGGTACGCTTTCAAAAAGACGATAATTTCGATTGATAAACCTATAACGGGTTATCACAGGAGAAAACAGGTATTGGACGTTCTGTTTGCTGTTCACTGAGTCTGAACCAAACAGTCAAGATAGGACTGTGTATACTGTTGAAATACGTCGTTAGTCAGTTAACATACCCAATAGATGATCTGATTCAGACAGTTTGGATGTAAACTATGCGAAAACCGTTTGATGTCACCAAGGTGGATAGAACCTGGACATGGTGTTATACGAGAACGCGTCACCTCTTGAAAATAATCTGCCAACTGGTGGTTCATTTTATGCTATCCTAAAAGGAACAGAATTGATGATTAATGTTCTATTAAATATATTTGTTTTTGTGACAGTTTTCAACCGTTTTTATTCCACAAATGAGATCGATGGCTAAGTTTTATGGCAGTTCATTTTCCGTGACACGCAACTGTCCCTTCAGCTGTTCTCGTCACTAGTTCACCTTTGGATCGTTATGTGATAACGTGTTTCAGTCAACCACATCAGTACCACTGAGGTGACTTTGGCTCTGGATAGCTTGCAGAGAGTGGTAGTATCTTCACTGTGCACTACCCCGGAAACTCGCAGACATACACGTGAGAAGTGTTTTACCTGATGCCGCTTTTCTGTAAGAAAACATGTTCCGCTAAACAGCAAAAACATGTAGGTTTATTTATTATGCCCTTGGGTTTTAACATTCACAATACCGGTAGGTACTTTAAGCAAATAACACTTGAGGATCAATAAAACTGGACTAAATCTTTTTTTTCAGATTTGCGTTCGTTCTAATCAAGAAACTTTGATTTTGGCACTGAACTACAGGAACCGCTAACTCTAACCACTATCATTCGTTCTATTTTATTGATAGTTACGTAATGGACTACTGGAAATATCGATACAGCTAGATGTTTTGGCCCTCCCCACGTATCAAATGATTTTCGCTTTGCGTTTTTTCCCGTGCTATTTTCACAGGCAATCATCCATACACGCTATTACTTTCCCTGCTAAGGTTGAGGAACAGTTGGTGCATTCATTTGGACGACCAGTTCCTTCTCTTTGCAATTACCCTAACATTCAGGTTGTTCCCATTTCAGCTCAATAAAGTAACTGGCACCTAATTATCTCCTCAACTCGTCTAACCCGAAACCAATCCGCTGGATTTAAGATTGCCAATTTCCGATCTGATCTAAAAATACACTTGATATGTGAACCGGTACACGGAACTGGCTCAGCTGGCAAGTGAAACAAACAACTCGTTGTTGTCATTGGTTGGCTTCATGAAACTGGTTGAATGAGTGCAGTCCACCTCATGACTACTTCATGATGATTTTGATCACCCCTCCACAAACGATGTTTGTGGAGGTTGCGGTCAAACGGACCACTTTCCAGTCGTAACTAGGGGTACATTAAAAATAAGAGTTCAGAGTTTGATGTGGTTCCGGAGTGCATGATGCAAACATTAAAATCCAGTTGTTTCCAGTTGAGTTGATCACCGTTTCTGGCAGTGGTGGTCCTTATGAATAAACAGTCAGATCAGCGGACAGGAACTCTGTACAGCTTCTTCTGTTGAGCTTCTTGAAAAAAGAAGTTGCGGGCGCGTTCCCACTTGCAGATAGTCAGTGTACCTTTGTCCTATAGTCTGCTTATTTGTCTTAGCAAGCGTTGGAAGTGTGGTTAAACTGTACCAGAAAATTTATGCTTTCTGATTGGTTGGTTGGCTGACTAGTCATCTGTAGTTAACATGACAAATTCGTTTTGGGCACTTACTGAGTGACAGAAAATCCAGTGCACGTTCTCACGTATCGTGTTCCGATTCTGCACTGCTGGTAGGGTTATAACAAGAAGCGTAGATGCTAGCAGATCTAAACTGAAATGTCTATTACTCTAAAGTGTTGCAATTTTTTAGATGAAATGCTTGTTCTTTTAGTCTGAAGCTAATGCATCTGTTGTACCCATACCACAGAAAGCATCCCTTTATTAATTAGATGATTTCTAGTTTAGATCTTCATCGGGCTAAATTGATTATTCGCTTTGAACCGAAGATTTATCGTCATGGGTGTGACGGAACAACGAAAAACGGAAATGATGTGTTTTTGTACGATCTGAACACACGCAAATGTAATTGAGTATAAGGGACATATAAATAAGCAGAGACGGACGAGTTAATGACAAATGCACACAGTTGCGTGCTTATCACATCATGCTGAGCTGCGAGGACAAACGTAGCGTCAACACAAACTGTTTACAAGCGCACGAAGGCGAGCTGATAAGTTTGATTAGTAACTTCTCAGTAAATAGTAAGAGGCATCTCATTTTGGCCTCTGTTGTTCTCACAACCGGTTCTCCGGAGCGTCTTCCTAAGTTATTAATTTTCACTCACATGCCCACACGCTCGTTTTTCGCTCCTTCCGTAGCCCTGTGAACAAGACTTTCCAAATAGTCATCATAGCATTGACATCAGCCTATCGATAGTCCCGAAGACGGATTATTTAGTCACACGGGAGACCAACTCAGTCGCTGATACCCGGCCCGTCTGATTGTCGGTCGTCTCTATTTGCAGTTACGATCGCATATTTGGACCGTTGGCAGTCTTTCGCGACCAAATGTTACATTTTATCTTGCGAGCATAAACAGATAAAGCTCACACGTTTAACCGTACGATTTGGTGTTGACATTCGTTATTGCTGATCATGCGTGAGTTGCTCAACGTTCGTGGGAAGAGCGCATAACTTCAGTCAGCTTCATGTGAGTGGGTTTAGGGTTAATCGAACCTTTGATCTGTTAATGGATCGCTGAAGATTCGTATGCTTGAGTGCGTACAACTAAACATTGTTTTAGGACCAGGTCAAGATTAGAATGGATATACAAAGCGAGGATATGAATTATTTTCGGGGATTTTTTCATCAAGCTTCCTGTGTCTGTTCAGGTGGGGATTAACGACAGAATTGTTAAGACACGTGAACTGGGCTATTTCGACGGACCGGAATTTTTGTAAATCTGTAAGGCAGTTTGAGCTGCTTCATTGAATAATGATAGGAGATTACGAAAGAACAGTGTGGCCAAAGTTTGAGCATCCATGCCCCAGTGGACCGTTAATTGAGACCGTGCATTTTAACGATCTTTATAAAGCGCAAGTCTGTCGACTTTTTTGTATGCATAACTAATGTAGATGGAATACTGCGTGTCAATGCACCAAATAACTCCTATATACGCTAATACTAATTGTTTGTGAATGATGCACAGTCTTGCTGGGTAAATCTACCAGTTACTTACAGCCATTATCAATAACAGCTGAAAGTGAGACATCTGCACATTTGTAAGTATATGCAAACAGATCACAAACGCCTGATCGCTCTTTGAAACTAGACAAACCATATTAAATTAATTTCGAATAAGAAGCGTCAGGAAGAGGGAATCAAACCAACATTATCGATGTGCTTAAAAACTTATAGTTTTTCGGATGATACGCCTTTCCTAGGAAAGCTGGGAGGAAAGCCAGCAGTGAGATTGTCGTACAGAGTAAGCTGGGATTAAATGTTATTCGGGAAGTGTGGCATTGTTCAGTCAGGAATAGTGTATACTCTTGTGGAAGCAATCGCGTAATTGCTTCACAAAGCCGGACTGAGTACCGTAACTGTGTGACTTTGTGAGGTGAAATTGCGCGTTTTATGCAGCTGAGAGCATTACTCTAGTCCATAAGACAAATGAATGTCCCCATCTTTATAGTCCAATACTTACATGATGAGATGGACGTGATAAGTGATGTCGCTCAGTTCCTAGAATCAACAGTCTGCCAACTTGGTTGAAAATCCGCTGTGGACGAAGGTGGATTTATTTGTTTAATAAAACTCTGTTTATCACTCGTTTCTATTCGTCGGCTACCTTTGGAATGGTTTAGTGAGATGTTTTCATCACATGTATAGTGGGCAGTAGGTAATATAATGTGCAAATCGTTCATAGATTGCTTAAGGGATGAGATAGAATACAACTGAAGCTGGTGTAGCTGGTGAGCAATCTGAACATCTGACCAAACGGTATCTCTAGATTGTAAACCGTTTTACAAACATTTTGAATCCACTCTACCAGAAAAGAGATTAATAACATCGGTAATTCAAGCTGTCCACAAGAAACCCATCAATAAAACATCCATGCTTCATAAAGCTATCGAAGATAAAAAAATAACTACTCTACTTGGATTTCGAATCAACTTGTTGAGAATATTAAAGAGACAGTTAAGGAGTTGCGTTGCTCAACTTACTGAAATTTAGTTCAGCAGGAATAAAACTGGTGAGGTCCTGATGTTGTGCATTTGGAACCTAACGTGCGGAATAATCAACAAAGAAAGATAATAGAACGTAAAACTGGGGTTGTTGGACTTTCTGACAACATTCTGTGTGCACATCTGTGAGGTTAATGAAGTTCATGACAATCCACGCGTATCCAACTGTTCACCGTTCAGTCCGATGCGAATTCCAAACCGCTGGGCGTAGGCACGATAACGACAGACGCGTGCAGTAACACTTCTGTCTTTGTCGGTCGGACCACCTTCACACGCATCGGCCTCGGCACCGTCGGTCACGTGTACTATCGTATGTCCAAAACCCCAGCTGATTGTATGTTTCATATGTCGATATATAGCCCGGTGTGCGGATGGCCGTTTACCCATATCCGTCATCCAGTACCAGATGGCTGATAAAAATCCCAAACAACCGTCCGTAAGCAACAAATCGGGATTTTGAAGCAGTTTGTCCGGATTTCCGAAAACAAATTCACTGAATAATCCATAATTATATGCCCCGGTCAGCTGTATGGCTCCACGACCGTGGTAGGACTGTTGGGGGAACCGCAGTTCGCCGGCGTTGTGACAAGCCTCCGGATAATAAGACGGCCGTGAGCTGGTGATAAAATCAGTGCGATGTCTTACATTATGAAAAAGGTCTATTTTACCACAAACGTAACGCTCATGAGAAAGCATTTCACGGTAGTACAATCCATCCACTCCGTTGCTGGTCTGGTGGGCGATTGTGGCCACAAACCCGGTTCGCTCGCGTAGTCGTTCTTCCGGAGTGGTGCCAGGCTCATCCAGAAATCGATCTAAGCCTAATTCGCGTGCACGGCGTACAGCTCGGCTGAAATTATCGTATGAGTAGTAATCTGTTTCCATGCTCGGGTTGTAAAAAGGTGTATTGTAGTACTCCATTCGCCATCTTTGACCTATGCCCCAACGTTCCGGAAATAGTTCTTCCCATTCTTGTGGTGTGATCATGTTTGATTAACTAGTGGTTGATTGCGAGGAACAATGGGGACAAAAACATGTATTTAGTTATTCAAACGGAATTCCATAAATTGAAGTCGAGAGATTCAACGTTTAAACAGGTAGCCATAATGCGAGAGAGCCCACATTTCTGCTAAACGTAAGTAAAAACAATCAGAAGAATTAATGGTAAATATTGATCTAACTAGTGTTATGATTAAGAATCTGATTCCAAGTGTATACCACTGTTATCCTAAAGGATTTTGACTGGCCTGTAAGGTAAGACTTTAGTCAATTTATTTCCTTCATTCTATACGAGTTGCACAAATCTCAACTCAAGTTCGTAGCCCACAGCCTGCCACCCGTTTACTTTCCCAATAGTTGTTTGTTCTCCACACTTAGCTCTTAGTACTGCAGAGTCGCACAGTCTGACTGCAAGATCCAGACGACGGCTTCGTTGTGACCTATCATTTGGTGAACTGTCCTGGACCGGCATTGCTATGAAGGCAGCTTGTTTTTCTCTCGGTCCCATTCTTTCAGAGTTGTACAAGATGCCAGTTATACGGATGGAATCATCGGAACCACAACACCAATCACGTGTTGTGGTAGATAGGATGAACGTCCTTCTATTGCCGTGGTAGACAGATTTGGACAAGGATTTCGTCAAACATGTCCAACTGAACCATACTTTCAAAAAATGTACATATTTAGTACACCTTTAAAAGTAACAACTTCAAAATGCGGGTTGATTCCCACCGTGAAAATCTAGTCGCGTACAGTGTAAATACCTCTAAGAAATGCACCGGAAAACATTAAAATAAACATCAAGAACGCTGATTTAACTTGTGAGTGAGTATGGAAAAACCGGAAGATATTAATTCATACGGATATATACATATAATGACATACATAATCCTGGTTTGCGCCCATGCCGTTTACTACCCTGGTGTTTTTTGAATGCTGACTGCACAACATTTTTGGTTTAGCTGCAGGGTACGCAAAAACATCAAACCGGTAACAAAAAGTTTGTCCTCAGGCCTACAAAGTCGTCGCACTTTCTTTTCCATCAGATTTTGTAATTCACTATTTCAACGAGTGTAATAATTTGATCGATTTACAAGGATTTATCACAGTTTTGCAATCCACATTGCTTAAAAGTAGTTCATTTCCAGTATACTGTTTAGAGGTCTATACAAGATTCGTCAAAATGAAAACAATGTTGGACGGTAACCAACGTAATCCCGCTCTTTTCTGTTACTCTCTAGGTTTTTGGAAAACTATTGGAAATGATCAACTTCTCACTGCTTGTTACGTTTTTGACTGTAAGTTATTTATATACCGCGTAGAAAAAACAGACTTCCAGACCTCAGAGCTACGACAGCATTAAGTCTTATGCTTGTTTGCTACCGAAAAATGTTGCTTCTGTTCATTGTAAACCCTAGACTTAAAATCAGATCAGTTTGTCATATTTTATCTAATGAAATTTTCATATATATATATATCAGTAATATATGAGGAAGTGAAACAGCTTCTACTGCAACAGTGACTATTTTAAATTACCAGATTAATCCAAGGAAATGAATGTTTCCATTTGTGTGTACTCACTAGGCTTGACCAGAAGGAGAATTAAATTTTAGCGAGTACAAGTGTTCCCTTTGGAGAACCAAGGGCCTACTAATCGACACTTCTGTGGAAAACCTTCAATCGGGACTCTCACTCACCTTGCTGATCGATGAGAACTGAACGATGTACGAAGCACAACAGAACGTCATCTATATTTGTCAGAACTGAATAACATACAGTGGTTTGAGCCAATCGGAGTCCACATTCTTCACCTGTGTTTGCTGATTCGATGTTATGCTGACTAGCATTTCCGCAAACTGACCAGGTTGGTTTCCGTTGTTCTTGGTTCTCTCTCCTCAAACTCTAGATAGACTTTTCTAGCATGCATTTTACAAATTAATACTTCGGAACCACATTCAGACAATTAATGGCCATTCCTACATTAGATGGTGTCATTCATTTTGTAAGGTTCATGATAGCTGGACTCTAATATCTCAACTGGACACCTGGGTAGCTAACTTGAACGGCAGGCCGGATTGAAAATTCCTCACAACGAAACCTTTTACAGTCTTGAGTAGGCATATCAGTAAGTGAGTCAACCATACACACTTCGAACATTCAAACTATGGCTACTGTAAGTGCCAGGATTTCAGTAGTGCCGGAATGCTGAGAGTTGGCATGACGACGGTGTGGAAAGACGAACAGAAGAAATTTTAAAAGTGGCTCGATTGAATTAAAAGCATCAAAGAATTCCTCTCTTCCCAAAGTACATCGAATATGAAAATGCGTACAACATCATATCCAAACATCTTTATACTGAATTATCAACAGTCGCGTGAACAGATTGAGTGGTTCCTTGCTCGGTTTGCGATAACATTAATGCCACTGATTTTCTGTGTCACAATTATACCCAGTTTACGGACAGAGTTCGGAAAGTGTAATATATACAGCTAATATGTATCTCACTAGTAGAGTAGGCTGTAATCTCAGCACATTTGTTTGATAGATGGCTGTACTTTTCTAGAAATGTCAAAACGTTTTATAGCATTTTACTATGGCTAATGTATTTTTTGTAGGTTATTGATGTGTCTTCATAGTCCATCTGGTAGAAGGCTTGACGTGTCTCAGCATATTTTTCGTGTCACTGGTTCGAATACGGACGAGGCCTAGATTTTTCACAACCGGGTTTCTTCTAATACTTTCCTGTCAGTATTCCTACATATCTATGCTAATTCTGATCACCCATATAATACCTTATTTGTATAGTCCTCCAAATGATCAATGTAACCGGTGTAGATAATAGTAACCGGGAAAGGATAGTGTGAAAGCATCTCACCTAAGACAGTTGGTGCCTCAGTATATTGATAAATTTCTCGGCGACGCTTAGATTTTGATTGTTGGTTGGCAGTTGCAAGATATCCTTGTTTGTATTGTGAGAGGTTCTTGAGCCTGATGGACAAAATACGTATTGGGACTGTATTTATTGGTCAAAGAGACATATCACCTGTGAAGCTCAACAATGTCGTGCGAAATGAGAACATGCAGAGCTTTGATTTTGTAGCACTGTTTGCCAAAGTTATTAGATGTTCACTGAATGAGCTTAGCACAAATCACATTGCTTTTCATTGTGGGCCATTTAACAAGTTTATATTACTGGGTGGCAAACCAACATTTGCCATCTTGATGAATCACCGTGTTTTCATACCAGTCTCATTTTTTATCACAGTTCACTTGAGATCTCCTACACGGCTGTCAATTGTAAAGCAGGCAACTAGTAATCCAAAAGCGAAGTTGTAACTTCCTGTGTATTGCGTGTTGCTGTTGTCTTATTCATGCAGGGTTTTATTAATCCAAGAGGTGTAATACTTCTGAAAAACTTCACAGTCAAATTGAGTCAGTTTGTACTCTTGTGTACAAATGAGAAGACTAGTACAACCTATTATACTGTGCATGCTTATGACCATCCATTTTACTGAGGTTACTCTCATTCTGCTCTCGCAGCCTTCAGTACTTGTGTTCACAAACTGATGGTTCTGTGCGTACTAACGTTCTTTACCAAATAGGCGAGAATAGTAGCTTTTATCGATATGCTCTTATCATTGTACCTCCTATGCATTAATCGGATATTTCAGATTCCAGTTGATTTTCTTGGTAAACAGCACTATAACTCGGCTTTTCCTGCGATCTTAAGGTTGAACAGCGCACAAAACAAATATTTTTTTTCTAGATTTCCAGGACTTTTCTTGACTTACTGCATGAACTACCCCATTTCAGGTTAATGCAGCTCGACCTTTCGGATAATTCAAAGCGTCAGCAGCACTTACCCCTAAAAACAACGACGGGCGTAAGCAAGTAAGACAATAAGTTGGCCATTTAAACAGACGGTCACGTGAGCGCCCTCCACGCCGCTGCCTCATTTGCTGCCTAAGGAGCTGGGCATCGCGGCAGCCTAAAAACCACTTCAGTCCGGTCTAAGAGCTTTTGGGTTATTGAGACACGATTGCCAAGTACGTAGGCAGGACGAAGTACAGCTGGTTTGACCCTGGGTAACGTTTATCATATAGTTGTCAGATTACGTAGCGACAATACCAACCGAGACAAACAATCGGTGTCAAGAGTGAGAAAAAAAACGTTTTTACACTTCAAAACATCCGCTCGCAAATGGACAGAACCACAACAGAGCATTAGAGGCAACTGACTTCACTGGTACCTGTGAATAATCCCAGTTAGACGGAACTAAAAACTGTTATTGAATATCAACCGTACAATGTGAACAAAATGTAATTTCCTTATCATAAGTGATCACAGCTCATCACTTTGGATGCCAATTGTGTTTTGATCACTTGCAGTTGTGTTTATCCAACAGGTAGGGAGGATGAATGGAACACTCCAGCTAGAGTATGGCCACCGGCAGTGTGAAATACTCTACACTGTTGTGTGATATTCAGGTGTCAACTACAGATTTCATGTTAACCGGTGAGGACGGAATCTCCGTATAAGAAAGCTAGGAGATGTGATACACTGATAATCAGTTCCTATTGTGACAACTTTAACATCCTCACTATAATGATACACTAACAGTACGTTTTCCTTATATCACTCCACTCAACGACTAGTTGCTTCCAAACTAGAGTGAGAGTTCGGTATTGCGATATTCAGTAATTTCACTCTTCCTAATTCACAAATACTTCCCACTCATTTTAGCCGATGCATTTCCTATTCTGATAAGTTAAATTCGATCGTCCGTCTGCGCTTGGCCTGTAAGCTAGCAGGAGTTCACTGTGACAAACTAAGTTGAAAGCGGGCTCTGTAAGCAGTTGGTAACAGCTACCACTGGCGAAGTAGCGGACAGCTGGTTCAATCCAATTAGGTAACAGTGACATCACAGGCTTCGAGGAGGAACATTCACTGCTTGTAGATCAGTGTTCGAGCAGTAATTCGGAAGTCTGTCAACTACGCCACGAATTCGCATTCGTTGCTGTTCTGACCGTTATTTCTAGGTCGTAGTTTCGATACCCTAGCTTGTATGGTGTTGATGATACCCAACTAGGTTGACCCAGCTGTCCAACACATCTCTGGTGTACTGCATGTGCATGCCGTGGTGATCCATTCACACTGTTATTCTGGAAAGTTGCGTGTATGGTGTGACAGCATCTGGCTGCATAATGTGTCCGCCTTTTCCACCCATCTGAAAAATAATACTTGGATCTGAAAGTCTGTTACGAAGCATCTTCTAAAAACATAAGTGGTTAAGGGACGACCAGTTCGAGAGAAACTATATTGTTGCATTTGGAGTTGGGTACTGGTTCTGTGGATCGGATACAACGACACTACAAGATTGCTTGCCTAGAACGTTAGCTACACTGAAATGTGAATCCCTCCCATATGGGAAACAAGATTGATTTCACTATCGCTTGTGATGTTGGCTACTACAAATCTGAAAACTAGTTTTGAGTCGGCAACAAGTTTGCTAAACAGTTGCAAATGATACTAACGTTCCTTGCTTCTTACAGCTGTTGCATTCACGTTACGGGCAAAGTAATACACATAGAACATTTGTTCAGCTCCTTTTGGACGAGTCATGCTTCGAGCAAGTATCTTCGCCGTGAAACCTTCACTTGTCATCAGCTAGAGAAATCTCTGTCTATTTAGTCGGCCCGAGTACCTTTTTAGTCTGAGTAATGTAGTCAATTTAGGTCAGATAGTCAACAAATCATGTTGATGGTTTGGATAGGACCACGTTGATACCTTGTTGCGTGTTATCGATGGCTTGGCTAGCTGATGCGGTCGTATTCTTATCGGACAACACTTGCAAGATATAAACATAGAATCGCTCACGATCGGGTTCCCACCTGTGTAAAGTGTGACTAAGTTTCTGCCTTACGCGTGGCCTTGTCTGTTCATACTGGACCATTCTAGTGACTTTTCAAACAACAGGTACCTCCATACAGGTGACACATTTAGTTCGTCAATTGCTTCCGATTGCGAAACACGGTTACTCGTTTTGTCGTCCTCCATACAGTGGACAGTACATAGTAGTTACTTACCTTGTTCCGAATCCCGAGGTACTTACAGAACATGAGTCGCGCTGTGTGTCTGGTCACAGATGACACCTAGATGCCACGCATTTTGTTGAAACACACAGCTACTTGTACTGGTCCGCAAACGTTGTGTCAATATGCCCCAATGTCTTTATAGTTTACATAGTTATGTCCTCAGCACATTCGCTTATTGATTGTAGTCGGAAATAATTTGCTTCCGCTGGCTTGAGTTCACCTTCACGGTTCGAGCTCCGTCTGCTGCCGTTACCAACGTAGTGTTCAACAAACTTAGAATTACCACGTGTAAGAGAAGTACTTGATTTCGCGACAGAATTCCCAAGACACAACGAGACAATGGCTGAAAAGCTTGTGACAAACAGGAATCTCTGACGAATGGAAAGTCACATGTTTCGCGTCTACAGAATCAAGCTATTAAAGAAGACAAACAGGAGCCAGAAATAGAGAGTTCACAGAATTGATAGATCCAACTCAACGTTTTTTATTATCATGGTTGGAAATGGTCGCATGGGAATGCAGCGGAGTTGGTGAAGGCGGTCATTCAAATTTCATTGTACTCTGATAGCGAGTGGTTATCTTTTGTTTGCAACTGATAAAATTCATGGTTAGATACTGTACTCCCACTAGCAGGAAGCCTTCAAAAAACAACAAATCCACTTAGGAAACCTTTTCAGGAGGGAGAAACTCTTTCATGCTAGACATCTGCATTGGACGAGACAAGCCTGACGAAGTCGAAAAACGTCGTTTGAGGTTTAAAATGGAACTAGCCTTCATGGTATAGAAACTATAGCAATCTGGTTAGACCCAATCAGGTTTACTCAAGAATTAGCCTTAAGGTAGATCCATTAGTGAACAGTATTCTGATATTATTGAAGGATTCCTATATGTAGCCGACCAAATATCTAGGATGAGACTCCACAAGCAGTACTTTTGTGCCTTGAACTGCGCCAACTCGACATCAAACAAATGTTCACTGGGACTAGGCTTTTTATGCATGTCGTCTTATAAATGTAGCTGAACAGAGAATATCAGTGTATGTCTTGAAATCTGGGTACTTGGACTCATTGGTTGAAGATTGGCGCAGTCGCGATATGAACTATAAACCATTTAACCATAAAACGTAACAGCACTTGAATCATTTTTTCTTGAAACAGTAGCTAACTGTTATAATCCTACCAACGTTGCGGAAACAGAACACAAATCGTGAGAGTATGCACCGGTTCACACCACTCACCGAGGGATGAAAAAGAAAGTACCACGTTACACACAGATACGACCAGTCTGACAATCAAACAGTCAGATAGCTGGAGCGCGTTACCGCGACGTGGGCAGACTGCCAACGGCTAATTTGACGAACAAGTATAAACAGGTGATTAAATGAAAGTATATCGATCGTCTGCAATAGTGGAGATCAGTTACAACACTAAGTAAAAAATTTCGTATATCCCGAACTGCCCTTTCATCATGATATTTAGCTCAAACAAATGTTTTCTCTCGTGGTGCTCAGGTAGTCGAAAGTTCCTAGGTTCGAATAGTCGTTATGAGGCCTATTTCTGATCTGGCAATAACCAATTGCACATGCAGTCCTATGACTATAAGGCAAGAGATATTAAGTTATGTAACGAAAATCTGTTTTCCCTCTCCTGTCTTTTATTTTGGCTGCCATGTAAGTATCCTTAGTACTTTCACTTGGACATGTCAGCCTTCATTATTGGATAATGACTACGCAGTTGTCAAAGTAAATCACAAACTAGACAGTGCATCTCCTTTTAGATGGTTTACAATATTCTAAGGTGATTCAAACAATAGTGATGAGAATGCAACAATAACCATGGTTGACATTTATAGTTTGATGTCACTAGTAAAATACTGTTCGTACATATGGTGTTGCACCTACACCAATCGAAATAATCAGTGCCAATCCCCCCCGAAGAAGTACGTCATGTTTGGAAAGTGTTACTTATTTTAGGAGACCACTATACAATCCCCTGGCTTCTCCTTGTACTGCGTTACACAGATGGTGTAATATGAAAAATGAGGAATTGCCCTATGTGAGTCTAGCGACTTCACGCACGAAATCGTCCCCTCACCTCGTACAATAAGTAATTAGATTAGGCTACTCACAAGTAATGAGTAGCAAAGACTTTAGTTGCCAAATATCTAGTCCGAGAGCCTTCCCCGTGGTTTCTTTCCCTATTACCCGAGGTTGCCCTCTATGGGTAGAGATCCCTGAGATGGAGTACCTGCCTGGAATACTCGAACGTTTTTTCACATGAAGACAAATACCTTTCGGATGTACTGTCTTCCTAAATTAATGAATTAATTCCTGAACGACTGTGACCACGGCACAGTGGCGGCCCAGTAACGATGGTAAATGGGGTAAACAGTCACATGAGTTGATGAATCAAAGAATGGACTTCTGCAGTGTGGTGTGAACATCTGCAGACAAAGTGTCGATCATCTGACCATTCCTAGAACAGCTGTTATAAGCATTTGGAGTATTCAACTTCGCAAATAGCTGTTTTCGTTAGTCCACATCGGCTATGTAAGAGATACTTAGTTGTTAATTGTGAAACGAAACAAGCCTCATGGAAAATGAAAGCCCATCAGGATGGTGCAAGTCACGGCCCAGTGGAGGATTGTACGTTATTATAGTTAGCAAACTGTACCATCCCGCATGAATCTTGTACGAATTCATCACCTCTTTTGGCAATCCATCATAAAACCACTCAAAAGTCGGCTGAGTATGGAAATGCAAAACTCTCCTAAATACCACCACCACTCTCTTCCAGTAAAATGACCAGCTCAGTATACTGACTTACCTTGGTTTTGAAACATATGTTGTATGTGAGAGCGCATTTTTGAAACTCGTACTCACCTGAAATAAACGATTGGAAAAAGCATTCTGCAAAAGAGATATTCTGTTAATTCTATAGGAGTATGGAGGATTTTATGCACTGTGGATTACAAGTAATAAGGGTAGTGACTTTCTTTCTATTTCTTAAACTGCAAGTTTACAAGTTATTTAGGAAAAAAAGACGCTGGCGCTTGAAAGGTGTTCTGCAAAACTGTGTAAGAAAAAATTGTACCCGAACATCGCACCATTAAAAACTGCACAGTTTAATCAAAGTTAGCACACTGTCGCGTAGTTGAATACTTTTCGTTAGGAGTTTAAGAAGTGCAATTTCAAATTTCCAGGAGAGGATAACCGATGACAAAAGGACCTCAATACCAGATTGTAACTGAAATACGTTTTCGTTTCATTGCAATGGAAATCGACATGGATCTGTTATTTTCGCCTTAGCGTTTTCCTCATGTGTTGTGATACGTGTTTCAGTGGGAAAAATTGTCATCTGTGGTTACCGAGCCACTGCCAATTTCTCCGGCAAAGTTGGAAGGGGCTCAGTAACATCCAGTTTACTGTCAGGCCTATTAGATTAACGAGCTACTTGTGGTCCGTATTCAGCCCACAGCAACAGAAGAGGAACAGGAAATAAAACTCGCTTACACTTGCAGCCCAATGCAAAAGACGTAGGCACTCAGCCAAACACGACCGAACATACGAATTCAGTTCGCATACGAACTGCAGGTGTGCTGCTGTCAGTCCCACACCCTGACTGCCTTCCTACGTTGTTTCATACAGTGAACGATCCCGTCTACTAACTCTACCTCTACAATCATAGCTCTGACACGGAGTAAGTGAAGTGTATTGTGTCATCACCATCAGTTTAAGCGGTACAACTGCTTAGTTTTGAACCAAGTCTTACGCATCCGGTGTATGAAGATTAAGTCTGATATACTGAAAGTGATTAACAAATTGGTACATCTGATATGTGAGCAAAAGGCGAACTGATCAAGATATGAATCACCTCTGTTGAAAGAGTAGTGGACCGTTCGTCAAATGAACAGCTCTGATATAAGCAAAGAAACTTGAGACATTTTCAGAACTGACCTATAGGTTTTGAGATTGGAATCATAATGGGGAAAAATGACGAGAATACACATTCGACGATTACGACAGCCAATCTGTAATACAGTTGAATAGGTTCATAGGCCCACCTACATGTACAACATTTCTAACTGTGTCCCACATTGGTGCTTCGTTCTGATTTGTTATTTCATCACCCATCATCGGCGTGCTTTCACGAACTGCGCTCATAAATGTCCGAGAATCGCTTCGTATTTCCTGAGTCTCTGTTGCCATTATTACCTTTGTGGGTAAATGACATGATGAAAAGGTGTAATGCAACTCCAGCGTGATGTTACTGTCAAAGCTGAGGGCGAACCACGACAGGCAAACTGACTAGAATCCGTAATGTACACCGAAGCTTCCAATTTGATCAGAGAAAAATTCTCAAGAACATTCAAAGTTGAAGGTGTGCATGATATCCGGCATAATTTAACATTCTCGTAGTCAGGAGTTGATTCAAAGTGCGTCGCCCTTCAACAGTCAGCAGTTTCGCGATGTGTTAAGCATCGGCCGAACAACCCAGCTAGAGAATGACATAAAATTCAATACATTCCTTGAGAACGGCCAATGATACGTGGTTAAGTCCGCGTGCCTTGCTGGACTTCATCCGGATCAGGTCTTCAAAGGCAGCTCAGCTCATAGTGGGAGTAGAGGAAGAATCAGTAGAGAAGGAAAACTCTATGGGAATGAGATGACGGTTGAGCTCCTCAAAGTCCACAACTGGTTTGTTGACAGGAGAGTTCAATCCACTCAGTCTCGTCACGATTTGTCACATCTCGCGACAGCTTTGCCACTCAGCAGTGGGTTAGCGTATATCGAGTTCGAGTCAGTTAACGTACATCTGGTAGACATTGAAGCACATTTCGCTGATGAAAAGTATTTCGACTTATAAGTCTTCCGTTTTTTCCTACGAAGTGTTTCGAGGCACGAGGAGAAAGATTTGTTCGCATGAATAGGAATTGTTCTCTAAAGAGGGCAAATATCGTGGCAGAAATTTAGGTGATTAGGTAACTGATCACAATGGATGGACGGGTCGTTGTGAGCAAACAAGCTCGAGTCGGGTGAAGGTGTCATTTTCATAATCCCACTGCTGTTATCGAAGCGAGACTGCAGATGTCCGATTCCGCGATCTCCGCAACGGGTGAGTTGTTTGTGGTGTCTCTCTGTAAATTACAGCAAAGAGGTTCACAATAGAGTGGTCAGAGTTGCAAGATGAGGCGCGGTTGTGGGCGACAAACAGCTGCGTGCGGTTGAGGAAGACTAAACCGAGACGTGTGTCCGGACATGAACGAAAGGTCACAGTGTTTTGTGGACCGGGGGCAGCAGTAAATGTTGTGTCAAATCACTTGAACTCACCGCATACACTACATGATGAAGTGTCACGAGCACCCGAACGAACTCTTGAGAAGGCGTGCACCGATTTGCCACACCAATGACATGACGTTTGAGAGGTGAGGAAATATTATGTGCTCGGTTTGGTCCTAACAACCATGCAGTCTGCACAAACATTCGAATAAATGAACAGACCTCGCACGGATGAGTGATATCATCATCAACATGCCTTATGTAACATACATGGCGACCTACACGAGAGTGGCTAAATCCTTCAATGTGAATGACTCCATCTTCGCTGTATTCCCACAACATGCTCACACCTAAGTTGATGTGGTCTTCGAAACTGTATAAAGTGGTCTACCTCATGCATGTTGCTGGTGAACATTTTTGTGATAGTGCGTCTTCGGTTTGAAGTCCTCCAACCTATGTGATACCTTCCGTCTATCCCCTTCAATTTGGTAACAAATTCCACTCAATTTATTCCCAGTTCCCTTGTCAACGGATTAGAATTGCGATGGCACAGAAACGCAAAATGCTTTCAAATAATCGTAAAAGTTATTTGGCATAGTGTTATTCACACACTGAGGATGATTAAAACGAATGACGATATGAAGAATGAGACAATATGCGGAAGAGTGAGCAAGCAAATAAAGTCTAGAATGACAGATCGAATTGTTGCATGGTCAAATTTGAAGGCCACATTCCATACAAGTGTTTCCATGAAACGATGTAGGTTATGTTTGTTGAAACAAGACCCGGTGGAATCATTAGAGTAATTTATATCTTGTCTTATTCGACCGGTTCAGTCAAGTGACTATCTGAGTAGTCCGAAGAATAGGCTCGAAAGTGTTATGCTGACAACATAAATTTTAGCCGGAATAGGGTATAACCTCACTTGGGAATAACAACCAGGGAAAACCTGCAGTGCATCACCCGTTGCAGTCTGCACGACAAGATCCTCCTCACTGACACCTCGAGCTAGCGAAGATCCACTGTTTTCAATAAGCGAAAGATCGTCCTTCATTTAACTAGGTGGCTCTTCTCATCTATATCACTCGTGATTCTTCTTGTCATCAGTCGACCGCACGTTGCTTCTCAGCAGAGGAGTACTAAGCCTCAGGAATGTTTCATCGTATATATGACTCCAACAATTGACACTGAAGAGAATTCGAATACTGTGGAATATTTCCTTATATTATGTTTATATTATACTTATCACTAAGTGACGCGTAGTCTGTGAACCCAAAGACGCCAAGTGAGACCGTCTGATAAGCGAAATGTTCCTACCAGTCCTGAAAACGTCGAAACGATGGTAGAGAAAATGAGATTTTATACGACACCGAAGAAAATATGCAAAATACTCATTAACTCAGACAACTCTCCCTGATATGACATGCAGGATCGTCTGAAATTTGTCACCTCAAACTTGCATGCATCTTTGTCGGGACGATATCAGTGAAAAACACTTCGGTTCTACGGGCTTTGGTACAGTTTGATGAAGGTGGCCGTGCACCACATCTAGTGTTTTAGTGTTCAGGCGGTATTGGTTCAGAACTGAATGCATCAGCCACTTGTGCACTAAATGTGCAGACGGGACGTCATCCAAAAATTTATTAATGATTCTTCTGGACGTTTGAGTCGCAGGATTAACCATATTAGTCAATTGATCAAACTGAGAAGAACCGTGTTGGCGATATTTACAGGTCATGATTCGTTACGTTCCAATTGAGATGGTCATTCATGGCTAACATCAGTTCTAGCAGCTCTTTTCCGACGTGCAAGTATAACCTACCTTTTTATATGAGATAGGGTATATTTCTCCATTACGGAGTAGCAGGCCGCAGCTAACAGGTAACCTACACGGATGTTTTCAGACCCATCCGATGTGAAAACAGGGATGATTGGATCTACGTGCTGACATCCCTGCGCACATATTCAATTACAGATGGGTGTTTACATACAAACAACTACAAAGATAGTCATGGGGGTGACAGGCTTGCAGCCGGCTGAAAGAGTCTACGGCAATTTCAGTGGCAGGATGAAAAATTAACTATGAGACGAGCAGCTATCTTTCGTTCCGCGTGTTCTTCTGTTCTGGGAAAGTCGTATGCTTAAGGGAGAAGTACGTTAGCGGATTCTGAGTTCTGCCGGACACATGGACGATCTGTACTCGGTAAATGATGAACGTTGGAGTTCTGATCTGTCTTCAGTCTAACTCGTACTTACCGTCCTACCCTGAGTCTCACCATACAGTGGGAATAACCCTTATCAAATCCTGAAGCAACGTTGTACCGGGTAACTTTAAAAAAGCCAATATCATCATGTAAAACGTATGGTTAAGCATATTTTCGTTCGCTCTTTTCAAGTACATAAGCGAATCGAAATACAGACTAATAAATGTATGAGCGTCTACGGGTAAACTTTTAGGGTGACTAATGGTCATCTTCAATTTATCGGAGTCAACAAACAGTATGGAAGTCTGAGTCAAAACGGTCGGCGACTTTTCACTGTGCTTACAAATGTAAGTGCTCACACATCATGTGAACAACTGACTGTGAGATGGCCGTATGGCGATATGTTTAATTGGATATAAAAAAACCCTCACTTCACCATGAGGAGTGATATGAAATTTGTCTTTTGCGTGCATTCAACCACCGTGTTTCTCACACGACCGAGTGAGCATTCCAGTCTGATTGATGGCGCTGAGTGCGCTAAATGAGGTTTGTCTCGCCGTATTGCAGTTCCGTGTATTGTCAGTTACTCGTACTCACTAATCGTAATTAAACCTGTTGTGGTAGGTGAATTTTACATCAGCAACACGACATCCATTTATGCTTCGCCGTTCACAGAACTCGTTCCGGTTGAATACCTTATCGTTGCACCACCAGCCCGTTCATTTTACAATGTATACCTGACCTATGCCAACCTGTCCCTGTCTGGTGGATGTTAGGCTCATCTTCTCCGATTGGACTATGACCAACTGCTAACCTACGATCAGAGGTTGGGTAAAGGCTCATTTTGGGTTTCTGTCAACGATCTCATGCGAAAACATGGCGACCTACATGAGAGCCAGATTGCAGTCTATGAAAAAGGAACACACGTTAATGTGCGTACAGGTGGCAGTGATCCCATAATCAGTGTCGGTCTTGGCTATGTCGACGCCGTACTAGCCAAGCAGGTGGACGGTAAGATAGAGTTGAAACTGAATGTTTCTATGACTGGCGATATCGCTGATAAACCGTCCCACCATGTTGCACGAACTATGATATTCAATCGAAGATCAAATTTGGAAACGTTTGTCAGAATGCCAGAGCAAACTATGTCTTGTCTGTGCGTTGGCGTATACAAAGAGTTAGGTGATCGAGAGTATGCCCACGCAGCATGACAGAAACAAGCTTAGATTCTGATCGTGAGATTTTGTCTGTCTGTTTATGTGATTCTCAGAATTAGGGACTTCGAATAGCCCTAGAAATCGTACTTGAATTGAAACCTCCCACGCAAGTAATAAGGCAAAGACCTGGTACTGACAGCAGTAAGCAAATTGTTATTCATAGATTGAGACACCGAATTTATTGATGTACAACAGTATTAGAGAAATCACAGCCTGTCATTGGCTGATCTCATTAGCACATGTAAAGTCATAAACTGTATGTTAATTGGTGGAATACGGAACAGATGAATTGACGAATAACGGAAGGCACAACACTAAGACCGTTCGTCCAATCCTGATGTTGTATCATTAACGCGATATTTGGATTGGCCGTCTGTCAGATCTTCTGTTGTGTTGGGGTTTGGATAATCGGTGAATCGAGATTTCCATCACAGTTTACTCATTTTCAACTTTACGATGCCGCAGGATGTTTCATTCAAAATCTAGAGCGTTACACTGATAATCCTTTAGAAGGGAGAGTTGAGTAATGCACTATTTACTGTACACGGTAAACGGCATCATAACGACGGTCAAACCAGTGACGGTTGTGGGCTTAGGAAAGAGGCGTGAAACTGATAGAGTAGTCTATAATGTTGTAATTTGTCTGGAACATTGTAGGATAATCCAACGAGCTAGTTGTCGTGCATATAACCGAGATATTGTTCGCCAAACCTAATGCTGATCTTGCTCACACGTATGACCAAAGTTGTAATAAATCAGCTCAGTTTTTTTTCGGAGTTTTGTAGTAAGTATGACCGACCCATTTATCAGTACTTCAAACCCCCTTGGAGTAGAAGACCACTGAACAGAAGAACAGCCTACCAAGCACACGGTTGTCCACAGTGATCGAAGCCCAAAAATGCCTACGCATAACACTAAACAAAAGTGGCTTGGGCTACACCACTTCTGATTCCATTCACACACAATGTATCCAGGGTAAACTCGGAGACGTAAGACCAGGAGGCGTGTGAATGGAGGTCTTTGTGTTCCATCCGGCCAATGCTCGTTGGCCAGATTGTACGCTAACATAAGAGTGAAATACTTATCTCTCGGAAGCAAACGTAGAAACCCCAATGGTAGAATCTAAGCTGGACAAAAGTATACTGTGAGAATATAAGGCAAGAAGTGGTCTAATGTAAAAGTACACAGTAGTGCACTTCAGATAGGGTGAAGAAGAAAAGCAAAAGTGTAAAGTCCGACCGAAAACCAAACAACATCATTATGCAACGCACCAACAAGTTTGAAGAAAGGAATGGGTAGAAGGCTACCACGATTCGGTTCTCTGTAGGGGGTGGGTGGGTGATTCAGCAAACGACGGCGGTTGTTGATTGATGTGGACAAAAAAACACTTGAAACTCACGTAACTTACATACGCTTTACGTACTCGTTGATTCTTCACTCAAGGCATGTTGCGGGTACGGTGATGACCTACCAATCCGAAATGGCCAATGCAGTCATGGTAACCATCATCGCAGTGCCATATAGTCACGTCACTGCGGTCTATGGCACCTGTGGTTCCTTTGAGTATTGCGCGCTTGAATTCACGGCCGCGCAACTGTCGTTCAGTAAATCTTCGAAAGTCAGTCCAGATCGTGTTGGTTCAGACAGTCCGGTTTAAAGTCGGGTCCATCAATGGTCTACAATCGATATTACGGCGCAAAAAGCCTACTCGGATAACACCCTAGTATCGCAGCACACAAATGTTTTCTTGAAAATAAGATACTGATGTTGCTGATGCTAACAAATTTGTACATTTGTGACTCAGGCAGATCTAAGCTTGTAGGCACTCGGCATTAGAGTTACGATTCACCCCGTACACTGTGTGCACGGCAAGAGACGTTATCAGCACGCCTAGTGACACTCCAAGCCGGTAAAGACATAGATGGACACTCCGTCATAAAATATGCAGTCAACTGCACCGCAGATATCGTTTATCACCTAATACAAGGAAGATGTGGGTAGCTTAGTGCTCGATCATGTGATTAGCGGTATCTCAACTACATCTACCGTCAGACTGAAGTAACGCGAAGGACTCCTATCAAAAATCCGTTTTCATTCACCCATATGGGAACTGATTTGCTTTCAGCCAACATGGTCATGATCGAACTCGGCTAGTTTCAGTATATGCTCGTAGAATCGGTATGGTGGAGATCAAAAGCATCTCGAAACACGAAAGTTGAGCGGTTCGAATCGCATTCGAACTATTTTAATCGAAAGGGACACTGCCTTACCTTCGGCTTGGGTGTGAATATCAGAGAGCCATTCTAACGATCGTTTCACTAAGTTAGTTGTTAACAGAATGGTTACAGTCTGCCTTATTTCATCCTGATCTTGTAATACCTAGCACATGATTGTCCGTTCTTCATGTGTTTGTCATCAGATACGAATTGAATCCATGTTTTGCTACACTCTAGCCACTCTGTAGATGTCATACCGGCTCTAACTAGCGACAATAATTCTTTTTGGTCGCGTTGAACTTCCTTACTACACTAGCGGAATTTAGTGTTTGACGAACATTCGGCAAAAGATGTGCCGATAACTGCATAATCAAAGCTATACAATGAATACACTTCAAATATCAGCACAACAAGAATTCTATAGTTTAGATGAACAAACTTAATTAGAGACCGGTTGTCCATCTCGAATTACGATTGTAATGAGTTCAGTGAATTTGTGGTCTAGTGACTAGCTCAAATGACCTTCAAATTCAAAAGAGCCGTTTATATAATGAATTTCTACAAGGCATCAAGTTTACTAAAGGGTTACAATAAATGATTACAATACAAACCACGATGAGAAGAGGAAACGCTGGTCTTCAATGGGCGCTAAAAATAAACAGCTGTGTAGAAGCTTCACATCACAGCTCGAAGCAACCATACACTCTAAGTGATTTAGAACGCCAAGTATTCCTAGACTTAAATATGTGCACAGGCTCATGCACTAGTTGCGTGCGATAGGCCGGACTGGTGTTTCAACAGGCAGAACTAACATACAAAAGATTGCTAGTCGGCCACTTGTTTAACCATAAAATATTGTACCGAAGTAGCCTTAACGTAGTCCGATAGCTAAATTAGCTCCTATTAGCATTCATTGTCCCCGTGGGTCGCAACTGTCCATTACCAGAATCATTTGCCTAAAACGAATTGAATAGAAGAGTGCTCACGGCCGAATGCGTAACTGTACCTATCTATGCCGCATACTTCAGCTTAAAGTCAAATGAATTTACAAAATACGCTCAACATTCTTACCTGTGGACAGGTGTGACCCGTCAATTGATGACAACTGGAGCCGAGTGGTAATGTCAGTGACTCGTGATGAAGACGTCAAGTAACCCCGTAAGGAGCAAAACTCAGGAATCCATCAAGTTATGTTCAAGTTTATGCCCATTCAACATAAAATAGAGTCGTTGTACGCTATTAAATGTGTTTGTATCAATGGATTTCGCAAAACAAACGCATACTCCAGCAATTTCATTTACAAATGTGTGGTGTCTCGCGTTCCTGCTCCCCATTACTAAAGCATAAAATGATTAGAGGATTGTCTGGAGCGAAAGCGAGAGAAGCACAACTCGCAAACTGTCACGGCTGAGTAGAGATAAGCACAAGTTGAAACTATTCTGTTGTAAATACCGCTCGGGAATCAGTTTAGGTTAACGCAAGATTTCAGTTTTTAATGTTTAGAATCAGACCGCATTTTCCTACCAAATCCGAAGAATGTTTGGAATCTGAACCGCACGTACTCAAAAGATGCGGCACTCGATGAGGGAGGTTGGTAGTGCACTAAAAGAACTAGAAAACAATGGTGAGCAAAGCAACCACATGATCGATGAGGCATGTCTGTCACAACAACTAAACCTGGTGATATACTTCGGAGATGCAAATTATGCGTTCACAGTTGTGAAGTAGTGGACAAGAGGCACCGGTGAAATACTTTTAAGAAAAATCTGTCATGGACCTGTGTGTAGAGTGGAGTGAACAGAGGTTGAAAGAATCAGATGTCCTGCACCACCGGGCTATAAACATTATCTTTTACAAATCGTGCTTTATCTAGCACTTTCCTGTAGACGAACTGCCGAGTACCGTTATTCGGAGACAGCGCGTGAGAACGAACAAATCAGACGACATTAATCTGTCCCGGAAGCCCCTCTCAAAAGCCAAGGTAGCTAATTGTTTATAGGTTTTGTCCAGTACTGTTGTGGAGGGCTTTATCGGTCATTTAATCTCGTTATCATCTCTACAGTATGAAAAGATGAGAACACCTAACTCTTTGTTTATGGGTGGTGATCTTAGAAAAGTGATTAAACGGCGTTTCACTGGGATCTGGTAGGCTCCTTCAACGTTATTCACAGATATTCATGTCACCAGAGTGTAAAACCTCCTGGGTACTCAGATCATGGAACATCAACCACAATTACTGGCATTTCGAAGTCAACTAGTACTAGGCATTCGAAGCCCAGCTGATACAGGATAAACGTTGTCAGTGTAACCCCGCCCACGTTGGTCAGCTCATGTCCAGACAACTGGTAATGTGGTCAAGCAATTGTAGTGTCGATTTAGTGGTGACGCACGTGACAGAAACGTGACCAAATAATGCTGGTCCGAGGCATGGGCTTGAAGTTGGATTTACCATACGCTTTGCACAATGCATTTCTTATATTCTCCATTTGGCTATAGTGGAGTCTGCATCTTTCTAGTGATGGGCCCTTTCCCAGTAACGACGTCCGGAAACCAATACATCGTAGTCATGACCGAGCACTTCACAAGGTGGATCGAGGCAGCCGCCAAACCCGATCAGCGCGCAAGCACGTTGTGCGCGGCGGTGATGGAGCACACCATAGCGGATCACTGAATACCACGAAGCATATTGACTGATCAAGGCCCGTGCTTCGAAAGTGAGGAGTTTCGGAACTGTTCGGAGCGTTTGGGAATCAAGAAAATACGCACAACTCCATACCATCCTCAATCAAACGGATTGACGGAGAGGAACAATCGCACAATCAAGGAATGGTTGGCTGCGAAAGGAGGAAGCTGGGAAGAAACGTTACCGTTGATTCTGTTGGCCCACCGCTGTTCGCCGCAAGGGACAACGAAAAAGTCGCCATTCGAGCTAATGTATGGGCGCGTGCCACGCTTGCCAGTCGACCAGGAGATTGGTTTATGGGGAGACCGACGGATGAGCGCTCGTGAATTAGCGGCAGCTCGGAGATCGGCCAACCGAAACTTGAAAAACACACAAGAAGCTTCTAAGGAGCAATCGACTGCGAGGTTATC
>QNGE01001840.1:119617-140615 GCA_008508345.1 Paragonimus westermani
TTATTATTATTATTATTATTATTATTATTATTATTATTATTATTATTATTATTGTTGCTGCAGTAAACCGTTTTATCATTCTATTATCTTTCTGTCAAGCGGCGACCATAACAGGTCGCAATGATGTTGTTTCGAGATCGACTTTTCCCCTATCCAGTTAGAACTCGATAGGGCCGTGTGTTCGTGTACTCAGAATTACTCATCAAAACAAATCATGAGTAGGCAAGAAGACAAGTGGATCGGACAATTATGGGTTAGGTAATTCACGTGGAATGAGACTTCCAACTTAGATCCTGTGAGATTACAGGAGCCTTAACATGCAACGTTAAGCAGACAGCTATCCTGGCAACGGGTTTCCCAACTGCCAAGTATTACAACACAGGTTTTTCAAAATCAAAAATTACTTTGTGCAAATATACACGTATATTTGAAAATACCAAGGAAAACCGTTCATACTCATAAGAAATCGCCTATTGTACAATTGAATGAGCATCTTTGGAAACTGGGAGCTCATTAAAAGTTAAACTAAGACCCGTCTACAAAACCGATAACGCTTAATTGGTACTGGTACCTGAGTTGGAGCAACTAATCACTATACCTGCGTGTCGCAACGAATCTACATTTTCTACAGCACTTCTGGGATTGTTTTTGTGGGTCAACAAATAACCTTGCACTTGCGCCGAACTGAGTGAAACACCGTCTAATCGACGAGTGAATTCTAGGGCCAATGGATGAATCGAACACGGTTCTACATTTAGACTAGGCAAAGCTGCTCTCTGTCCGTGCTCGCCACACCGAAATGAATCCGGAGTTACGGGAGATGGGCCAGCAATCGGATAAAACCGTGAGAACATCCGCTGGAGCTGAGACCTGTCACAGTAGTCCACATGAACACGCATGTCGACTCGCCCGGGGCGTATGAGGGCAGCGTCAAGTCTGGCAAGGGGATTGGAAAATAACGGTCGGTTATTGTGAGAACATGAAGTGTGCGTGTGGGATGAGTGATACGACGTTTGCTCGGATGCGTATGGGATGAACGAGGAAATTACTCACATACACGAAAGACGGGTAGAAAGAAAAACAGGAAATGGCTGATTTGATTTCAACCACTATGAAGTGGATTGATGGAATGTATGTTCATACACATGCACACACATTCTCAGACTTGAGGTGTACAATTGTGTTGCAAATACCCCACAACTAAGGCCTCCGTTGGTGCTAACAGTGATAAATGAAGTGACAGCTAAGTGATTAGTGAGAAGGCATAAAAGATTAAAATTCAAAAACAAACATTCGCAAAGAAAGACCAACAAACTTGCGGACTGCAACTGAGAGTGATTCCATAGAACAGCGCAAATGGTGCCAACAGATGGCACGGTCTAACTGAACAGCAGAGTGGTCAAGGTCTTTGTAGCCCGTCATCATTTGGTCTGTGCGATTTCGTCTAATCTCTGGTAACCGCACTGGACAATATGTAGGGTGACAGACGCTTCATCGACCGTTGTTCTGTGTGTAAATTGCCATTCATCGTTACCGGTACATTATCACAGGTAGAACACAGCTCTGTTTTGCCCTACTGGGACAAACCAAAACTGTCTGCTCACAGCAACACACTGAAAATAGCCCGGCTAATGAGCACTGCACAACAAAAAAGCTTGTTCTCGGCCAGAATATAACCCACAGACTTAGCATACCACTCAGTAAGGCCTATGCTGTAGCCAGACGACGGGCCCAGTTTAAGCCAATGCCAATTTTGTAACGTGTTATCTGCTCATGCCTGTGGAACGAGCTAAATGGGGCGTATTACACAACGGTTATCTGAACGCATTCGGCAGGCATCATCCGGTACCGCTAATTAGCGGCTTGGAAAAGTTTTGTTTATTTTCGTTGGTCGGTCACCCAATGGAGTCGAACCATTCAATCAATGCTGAAGACCCATTCTATCGGTATATGATCTAAGCGGGTCGAAAGTCTGACCTCGACGACAATCCAATGCTGTACCATCCTACACCAGTGATTAAACCACACAAATGTGATGTATTTGGCCTGATGACGAATGGCCGAAAACAAATTTGTTTACAACACGTTTTTCTTATGTGTGAACCGGGAATTTTCATTCAAAAATGACCAGCCACAATAAATTGTGCAGTGTTTGAGTTGTCCGATCGTTTGGAAAGCAAGCACGATAACTGTCCTGTTAATTTTAGTATGCGACCTTACAAATAGGTCTTCTCCATAAGGTTGAAATAACAGAAACCACAGAACTCGTTGGTCAAGGTTTCGATTGTTGACAGGTAGTCGGGGAATTAGTTGGTATCAATCGAATATATCAATCAAGCTAATGATTCGAGCTTTTAAACATGGTAATTCAATCATGCCCAAGGTAGAGGTAAGAACGTGACTTCTTCAAACGAACGTGAACAGGAGTTCGAATCCTGGTAGTGACAAGCTCTAACGTGAACGAAATTCCGGTCTAGTGCTTCTTTTTGGAGAGAGGTTATTGAAAAGTCCATTTGAATTCAAAAGCTCCGATCGACTGCGCGTAATGTTCAAATTAGAGTGAACAATAAAAATATGTACAGGTCATTCAGATCGAAAACAGAGGCGAACACTGTGCTCGAATCCATTTAGCATTTGTTGTCCTGTAACAGGGGAGTCACACAAAGGATGGGATAACGAAGAGCTTCCGAAGTGTGGATGCGAATCAAATAATGAT
The DNA here is from genome assembly GCA_008508345.1 of Paragonimus westermani. Lineage (NCBI taxonomy): Eukaryota > Metazoa > Platyhelminthes > Trematoda > Plagiorchiida > Troglotrematidae > Paragonimus > Paragonimus westermani. The sequence continues at coordinate 122,334 of QNGE01001840.1, forward strand.
GGTTTGAATCCAGTATTCACCAGCTAGCAAAACAAAACCAGGACCATTTTTAGAACAGGGTTGAGGACCGAGTTGTCAGTACGCCTAGATGAAGTTTTGTATCGAAGAGAAAAGAGTCGTAGGGGTATGAACAAACTGTGGAGACAAAACTGACAGGAGCAGGGCTTGGCTTTATACGTGTAAACAAGCGCTTTCAGCACCGAGCCGCGGCCATGATCGCTACATTCCACTTCATACTTACAGAAACATCAGATATTCCTTATCTCACTTATTCATATGAAACAAAGACTAGTTGGTCGTATGCACATGAACTTACAGGATATATATACTTTTAGACATACACAATTTCGCCGTTGAAAAGATGAATTAGCGTAATAACACAAAATTGTCCATTTGCACAAATATACGGACATATTAATCGAAAGTGATCTGTGGCACTTCACAGTGGAATATGCCTTCTGGTTTTGAGGTGGTGATTTTTACTTCATTTACGGATTCGCACCTATATCCAACCACATGGCCAACGTCTCCTGAGTGTTGCCTTTGTATCGATCGTGTATAGTCTTGATTTGATTTGCAAAGAGCACATTGCGGTGAAAATCTACTCGATTCACCGCTTATCCAAACTCCGACACAATAGATGATTTGACAAGCGACCAATCCAAATGTCGCATTACAAATACATCAGGATTGGACGAACGGTCTCAATGTTGTGCCGTCCGTTATTCGCCAATTCATCTGTTCCGTATTGCACCAATTAACTCACACTTTTTGACTTTGCATGTGCTAATACGACCAGCCAATGGCGGATTGCGATTTCCTTAATACTGTTGTGCATCCATAAATTTGGCTTACTGCTACCAGTACCAGGTCTTCTCCCTGTTACTTGCGTGGGAGATTTTGATTCAAGTACGATTTCTAGGGCTATTAGAATTCCCTAATTCCGAGTGTCACACTCATTTCATGCTGTGTCACATACCCTGAAGAATACAAGGGCAATATTTCGGCATCCAGTTGGATGCAACCCGACTGTTGAGAGCTCATCAGGCGAGTGGGACGATCAGACCTAACAGTGTATCAAGCCCTCACTGTTCCTAATGCGTGTGTTGCTGAGAAAAAGGAGTAGTCAGAGAAGTAGCTGAACTCAACCACAAAAAAGCCACTAACGTAAAAGGATTTGAACGTTATCAGAAGACATTCTGACGTCAGTTTTTTTTAGTATAACCGTCCGTAAACTCTTGAATGACATGTGATTTCTCCTCAGCAGAAAACTCAGAAGAGTTTCGTAACTGACTGCTTAGCACAGAGCTCAATGATTATTATGGACACAGAGCAGCGCTTCACTAGCAACTGTATGGTTATATTCATTGATGACAAAATACAATCTTGGTCAGCCAAATGGATTGGTACTTTGTCGGTAAGATTTGATAAAGGACCTAGTAATGCGTCGTCGGCGACCGACTAGAAGTGGTCCGCTGAATATCTGATGCACGTTGAGTTTCTATGTGAGATTAGAATTGGTATTATGCGAAGAGAAAAAACGTGCGTAATCATATAGGCTCACATTTACACAGTATTTGCTACCGTTGGTCAGCGAAGTGCCCAGTGAACATTAGAGACTTCATTAAGACAGTTGTTCAATACAGGATGAGTAGTAGGGGATTTTGTTTACAGAACCTAAGTGTCACACAACTAATCTCAGATATTGCATATCCAAAGGTATTTCTGTCATTCTGTTTCGAAAAGAGTCACTAGATTCGAATTTTGCCTCTGTTAGTGTCCGTTAGCATTGCCACGGCCGAGTTTGGAGACTAACCAAGTTTTAGTGAGACAGCCGAGTTGATTATTACATTATTAATCTCACATTGGGCATGCCCGAGTTATCATATACAAACGCCCAGCTACATTCGTTTGTAATTAACACTCTGATTGTCCAACCGCCTTGAGAGGAGAACAGTAACTGTCTTATTAACTCAAAACGATGGTCACACGATTCCTCTTGAGTATTACTCACAGTCGGCTGTGGTTGCGCCCTAAGTTATGAGGATTCAACCGTGCCCAATGTGACGCCAGTGGACATCAGCACGGCCACTTCATGGAGACATGATCGGAGTTCTAGCCCAGGCCGTGGTAAGGATACGTACTACTGATGAGCTCTGATAAGAACGCAACTTGAGTCCAATGCTTCTTTTACAAAGGGGTTGGTTGAAAGTCTGTGGGAGTGGGACAGCTACCATCAATTGTAAGGGATATCTAATTTACATACGACCAGAGTGAAGAAACTGTGGCCTGAGGAGCGGAACAATGATCAAGTGACTTTGCCTAGTCCCAGTTTGAATCTGAAATCAATCGAGAACCGTAGGGATTTATTAGTTAGATATGTATGTGGAAACAGGTGCGCTGGTGCACCGGAATATGGACTGATGACTGTGATTGTATAAGTGTGAAATGGAATTAGACAGTCGCATTTGCACGCTCTGACAGATAACACGCACATGCATCAGCGGTACGCGGAAATTCGCGAGAAAGTTAAGACTACTGCATTTTGGAGCGCCCTACTCCATTCTGATCTGAAGTGTCCTCACAACTGAGAGGACTATTATGATTTATTATGTAGGTGTGAATTTTGTTCAACTGTCGAAAAACAGCAGTCACGCCGCAGCATGCGTACATTGTAATTCTACGAGTGCACAAAAATATACTTATATATGTATTAGTAAGTAGCATGTACAAGAACCCGGTGTCTGTACATTTAGGAAATAGATTGTATGGTCCAGACTGCTATCAATCCCGACAACTGTCGAATAAACGGTAGGTTGAAGAACAAATGAGAATGCACGAAAAAGTTAGCAAACAAGAGGAAAAAACATGGAAATCAGTAAAATTGTGGACAATTTCACCGATGCTGGCTCGCCACTGTTTACGACACACTATCATGTCTGAGACTGAATGCAACCAGTGATGTGTATGATCACCCAGTCCTCGATGTGGCCGCAGCATCTCACAATCTTTCCCAGCAAGACAGTTTCCAAGTTAATAACTGCCAGCACTGCATTAAAAACAATCGGTGCGTAGCCACAAACATTTCCCGTCCAAATCGATTATGGTAACAATGCACTGACTCACCGGTCCACATAATTGGTAGTCATGAATATGATACGACCATCTGTTGATGTTACTCCGTCCAGTGCATTCAATAAACCGCTCAAAGTCAGCGTTGGCATGCCTTCGTAGGCTGGGAAAAATGGAACGAAAAAATGAATGGTGTAATTGAAACGCAGTCAGGACAGTAACAAAGTTCCACGTTGGCTAATCAACGAGTAAGCAAAGACATTGTGGAATACGTGGACATGTCGTTGGTTCGTTTACCAACATTTTATCATTGTGTTAAGTAGCATGATGTGAACCTCATGTGAAAGCATACAAACGTTTTTCTTTCGCCTAGTGATGAAAACTTACTTCAGAGAACGATTGAACAAGGAAGTCTGGAACCATAGAGATACGAGTAATTTTTACCTTGACGGCCAATTCAAGGGCATGTGTTCCGCGATAATGCCATAATCCAATTGAGAATTAATTAAGTAGTGTACATAAATGACCTTATTGCGGAGAACAACGAACGTACGAGAAGCAAAAAAACGACAACAAAACTAAGCCTGTGCAAGGGGAAGAAAACAATAAACCTGTCATCAAAATGGTAAAAAGACCGAGTCCCGAAACCACCTTTGTTCTGCACAGAAGTCAAGTGTCTGCTGTTCACGGCCGCATCAATGTCTTCGAGCAGAATGATTGATTGTAATGGGGCATGTGTTAACAAATGATCCAACCGATCCGCGGTCATTCCGAATTCACTCAAATTGAGGACACTGATGCTGTAGTCCAAGTGACCTGCAAACACATAACGGGGATGGGTCGTTAGGCGGACGGAGGTGATAAATTACAATTCACAATGCACTGGGATAGAGGAAAACAAAACAATGTCATAGTGTTGGCCGATAATTATTTGTTTGCTTGTTTTTGTTTGAAAAAACGAACGATTATCAGCAATACCATCACCATTCGGTTCCCAATAGATGGCATTATTGGGGAGGTAGGCGGAATCTAAAGTATGCCTTGTGGATCCTAGTTCCACAACATATAAATGTTCAAAAACCAAATTAGACCGTAAACTGCTATATAGGGGATATCCGTATGTATTAAACATAGACGCTGTATTGCAGTATAGGCAAATCAACTAAAAATGTCTTAATTTGTCTGGTTACGCACAATATTCATCCCGGCATGCTTTTTCACTACAAATTACAAGGTCGGCGCAATCCGAATAGAGTGTTGTACCATACTTGATCGCGATTGTCTATCGAACATTGTGAGCGCACGTAGGCTCAAACTCCCACACACGTGTCAGTCAATCTGCTGTGTCTATACTGTGTATACCTGAAGCTTCATATGTAGATCTGCAGCGTCTTTCTTTTCAAATTTTAGGCCGGAAATAGGAATATCAGTAAACCGAGCACGTAGAAACCACAACCAAGCAGTGTTGTCAACGGTAGGGTTTTCGGTAACGCTTCGTAGATACTTATGGAAAGCAACGCCCTTTTGCACTAGTTATCGGGTATGTTGTGTTTATGGAAAATCGACCTGTATACGTGCCTCGCATTGATGCTACATTTGATGTCAGCTAATTCCATCGTCAGCCTGTTTAAACATAACCGTTTCAGTTAAGCAGGTAAAATCCCTGCGTGTTTGCAACCAGGAATGTTGACAAGTGACTCAATGGACACCGGCGTGACCTTAAGCAACAATTACATGGACTCTCCCAACTATGCGAGTAGCATAAATGAACCTTCTAGCAAACCACACGAGTTACAACATTGTGTAAACACTAGTAAATAGAATCGTGAATGAACGAAACTAATGTTCAAAATTCTCTCGAAAGACAAAACGAAAACTTCGACATATCAACTGAACCGACTTTCTCAGGACACACCAATACACTTCATTCGGTTTACCGGTGGTTTTATGGGCTGGTCTAGGGGCGTTGCTGTAGCGTGTGCGTCTAATTAGTCAATCTGTTCAGGTTGCGCATGAGCGCATCAATGGGGCGCAACTTTATTCACCGCATGTTTAAGGCACATCGTTTTGCGTGGACCAACCTTTCTGTCTAATATTCGTATCAAAAAACTGGTTGGTATGTGCATTTGAGAGAGTTGTGTGCCGCAAAAATGGCGCTCATATCGAGATGGTATCAGTATAGATGTTTAGTTAGTTGGTCCAATAAACCCGAAATCGGTGAATCAAGAGTGACGCACTTCGAGGTGCTGCTGTTGTCAAAGTCTGACGATTTACAGCGTGCAACGTAGAAACAATTTGATTTTTTGGTAGCAGAAGGCACAAATGTAACCCCAAACGATTTTTTAGTGTGTGCTTAGGGGATGTACAAGCAATAGGCACCCCGAGGGGATTGTCGAATAGATCTGAGACGAGCATGCGAGATAGAAGTTAAAGTGATCGGAAACAACACAGTAACTCCGCGAATTGAATGAAAATCCACCAGCAGCAGAGAGAAAATTGAGAGCATGAAGCAAAATGCTTGAATCATTTGCTCGAAGTCGAGTGAAATTAAATAGGGAGCAGTTATACATACACAGCAATATATTATTCGTAAACAAAGTGAAGATTAATTGTTGAGTGTTCGAAGCAATGGATGATATGATGACCAAGAAAAATCCCGGAAAAAAGAACTAAATGCTCGTTTGCCCACCTGCCAGGGCCGTGATGAAACTGGTTTTTCCGCAACCTGGAGGACCGTACAAAAGGTATCCACGATGATAAGGAATACCACGTTCTGTGTACCACGCCTGATTATCTGTAAGAACAAGGGCAGGGGAGGAGAACAGAAAAACGGTTTGGTTCGCCAATACACAGAAACACGTTTTTCCCAGTGTGGTGTTGTTGGAGAACAGCCGTCAGGTAAGACATAAAAAACAGGTAACGTTCAACGGTGATGAGCATGGAAAATGATAATACTGATCACGATAAGGGAAAATAACGACAAATTTAGCATTTAAATGTGAGTACCAAAGTGTAAAGTACTAGAATTGTACAGAAAATGCTGATGTACAAAACGCAAGGAGTCAAATAACACGGACAATAATGTTAATTAAGATAAAAAAAATCGATAGTTCCGTAGTACACACTGAGAACAGTTGACATGTTCTCGGTCTTAAGTAGCGTGAAAAACCAGCCCTGGTTGAATATATGAAAAAATACGTTCATTTGGGTAGGTGAGATCAAAAAAGGCCGTTACATTTCTGAGATCGCAGCTTACAAAGTAACCTTTTAGGAAGAGTATTTTTCAAAAAACACCACTGTCACTATTACGATATAATAATAATAATAATAATAATAATAATAATAATAATAATAATAATAATCAGAAAACACATCTGAGGACAACAATGAATGGGGCACTTCTGTTTCGTTTGTTGACTTCTCGTTAAAAGGGACTCGACAAGTCAAAATATGAAGTTGGTTGACCAGGTCCTTTTGTGATGGTGTGCTATGAAGCGCACCGAAGTACCTGTTCTCATAATTTTCAGTGATATCCAATTTATCAACACGACCGAGAGAAAACTGTTGCGATTTTAGCACATCGTTTATTCTCATCGGTCTTATACATAAAACCATTGATTAAATATTTGAAACTAGCGTTTGGTGGCATGATGCTCAATTTAAAGTGCCGGATACTATCAGAATCAGAGGCAATACATGGTAACGATGACCATGTTAACACCTTTTGTACGCAAAGAAGAAGTCGACTTTACCTGCTTGGCGAGGCTTCTGTGAATGTCAACAGCTTTGGGTTTCGGTTACGTAGACTGAATCGACCACTTCTCTGCGCACAGGAGGTTTTGACATAATCATGCATTTCCTCTGATTCTGATAGTATGTGGCGCGTTTAATTGATGATCATTCTACCAAACGCTAGTTTCAAATATATAATCAACAGTGTTATGTATGCGATCAGTAAGAACAAACGAACTGTTGACATTTCGCAACGTTTGTTTCTTTGTTGCGTTGATGAATTGGATCAAGGGAACTTGACGTTCAAAATCAAATCCGTTTGTTTAACTCTTTAGGACTTGACTTTCACGCAGTGAACACGTATTTCTTTTTGTAGAGCTAGTTACGTAGCCTGTGAACTGACCGGAACGGCCAATTTGCACTTTTTTTTCAAGGATCAGAATCACTTGTGTACGTGAGCGTCGGGCTGATGAAAACAACGTAAATTGCAAAGGGAAGCGAGAAAAATATGAATGTGTTTGGAACACTGAAGACGGTAGATGGTACCCGACGGTTCATTTTGAACAACAAACAATGAGCGCTCATGACAGAAATTCTATATACATTGCGAGATAAAGAGAGAAAACAATTAAAATAGATGGCAAGAGACCAGTTTTTCCTTAGGGGCGGGAGAAATTTGCAATGAAAGCCATCTGCACTTAGGAAGGGTTTTTGAAATATATACATGAATGTGAGTCAAGTCTGGGTTTCCAGTTCCTGTATGCGTGGTAATGTTTTCACATCTCCAATCATCGTAAACTTGGAAGATATGATCGGAAGTCATCAATGTTATCACGAAGAGGCTTACAGAAGTGCGCGTTCAGGTGGCTAGGTTGTTTCTGATTAAGGGCAATGCTTCTATTGGGAATATTTCTGTTATTTCTTGTGAACCGGTGTGGCAGCCGAATGCGCCTTGATCTAATCGGTCCAATCAATGCGCAGGTCGACATGTGGGGGTTGAATTTACTTTATTCAGATACTACTTACAAGTGAGCAAGTAGGATAACTAAAACGGGATCATGCGTATCGCCGATAAAAATCGCTGTATTTCTCGACAGCGAGGATACCGTCGACTCGGTTGATCGGCATGCATCTTTGAACCTGTTAAGTAGTAGGGGTGTGTCAACCAAGTAGGTGATCACATTGGCGGCGGTCTATCGAGGTACATTGGTTCACGCTACGGACTCCGGGAAAAAAATCAAACGTATTCCACAACAATAACAGTGTCCGTCGGAGCCGCCCACTTTCTACATTGTTACTTAATTTCAACATAGACGAAACGATGAGGGGTTGCTTGAGACACTTGCAGCAGCCAGGTAGTGAGGTACTCTTCAAAGGAAAAGTGACCAACATAGACCATGCTGACGATGACTCATCGTTGATTGACAATTTCCAGGAGATACAGCATTTGGTAAATAGTATTGTCTACTCTTTCTAGTCATTTGGAATGTGACTTACAGTTCACTGGCATAAGATGTACAATGAGGAATCCACAACCTAGCAAATGGGAAAACGCAGCCAGCGGTAAGTTAGGTGGTGAAGGTCGTGACCTAACGGCAGACTGAGGTCTTCGTGGTCCACTGTAATGAAATGACTCACTGTTTATTCAAATCCCAGTACAAAAGACAATTTAACAGTAGACCAATAAGACGCCGTTTTGTAACATAACATTACGATCGGTGAAGCAGTCACACCGTTCTAACTTTCCCATTCAGTCAGACTCTCTGTTCAATATTACGGCTTGTAAATGTCATCGTTGATAACAGACCGCAGACTCCGATTTCATTAATAATGATGGTACTCTATAAAATCGTACTCTTGTACCGTAAATATTAGTTGCTTGATTAACACAACCACTCCGAGGTCTTCCCGTATCACTCCTGGGCCTATTCCAAGTCCCCAATTCCAAGTATTACACCAACACAGCACCAGGCCGGGAGCGTCAAGGGATTAGGTGGATAATCATATTCAGTGACTCGAATATTACCATTGTGGGATTGAGCTGTTCACAGAGTAAATTAACTTGAAGCATAGTGGTGAAAGCCTCGAGGATGCTGCTGTTTTGTAAATAGCTTCTTAATTTTCTATGCAGCTCGGTAGTTTCTGCTGAAAGTAAGGATAGTAGAGTGTTGACATTCTCTAAATGTTCGGAATCTTTGAATTTTCGACTGAAAAGACGCTAGAATTAGCAGCAGTTTCATCTTTTCATGTGTGAGTGCTGTCACCATCTGGCTACTGCGCTTCCATTTCCAGTACGCCCTGGGTTCTGGAAATGTGGTCAGAGAAAGCAAACGGTGTGACGGCATATGAAGCATATGACCGAGTCGACAAAGCGGATGACTAGAGACAGGGTTGTGTGTAAGGAAATTCACACCATCAAACATGAAAGTCCGTTATTAAAGCCTCGTTGTCTACCTAGTAATTCCGTCATGTACGAGCAACCGTATAGGAGCAGCGATTGTGAAAAAGGACGGATAAGTTTCACACTAACAATCAGAGTTGGGTCAGTACAAAAGAAGTTACTGATCAATTGCAACATAGCAACCAATAAGAGCTGTCCAATGATGCACATGTCTTCTGTTTGTCAAGGATGCTCCTATGTTGTACCCAACCACAAAGTAGAGAAGTGGATGGAATTTCACTTCTGAAATACATCCACAATCGCTTAATAGTTGCATTTGACTCACGATCAGTAATCCATAGGTGAAATTCTCGGCTCCAGACTGGGCAACCTGCTAGAATTCAGATCAAATGTGCGACTTAGCACGGCAACGAACGTCGCTGGTGTTTAGCTATGGGCTGGTAACTTAGTATCAAAACAGTCTGCAGTTATTGATGAAGTCTCACTTCCGACTTAGCTGACTGTTTGAAGGGAGTGAGTCGGTAACACTTTTGGGAGGAATATGTCTAAGACAGGCAAAACGTGAATCGCCATCCGAAATTGGAGACAAGGATCTGGACTAAATAAGTAGTGTTAGTCAGAGTGAGGGGTGGTTGCATGAATACTAATTCAGGTGTGGAATCGACAGGAATAACTGGATAGATTGGTCTGAGAGTAGATTATTTTTCGAAGAGAGAAGAAATTGTAATCGAAAATGCGTGGCAAACCTTCCTTCCTCCATCCAGGTAGGCATATAATCCAACCAGATTGGTCTAACACGGCTTACAAGGAATCAAAATTGTTAGGTTGATGAGAAGTGTTTCAAGAGTTTTTGAACATGAATACGATTGAGGTGAGTTGAAAGGTCCACAGTGCATCTACTCTGTAGTCCTAACTTGGTACGCCGTTTTCAAAATTTAGTAGTGTGACACAGGTTTCAATCCGTTTTCCGGGGCTTTGCCTTATGCCCATTTTATCGTGGCTGAAAAAGTACCGAGCCTTTACTGAAGTATTGACGGTCGAAAACATTATGCCACAAGAAGTTCATCAACGCATGTCGAATCTGTAAAACAAGGGCTGTCTTTCATGAATTTCAGTCAGTCAATACGGGAAGGAGGCCCACTAAAGATGAGCCATATTCAGAGCAGTTGTCTGTGGAGGCGAAGTTAGGTAAAACCGTTGATACGTGGATGAGCCAATACAAGAAACATAGAGAGTAAGCGAGCGTGAGACACACCGCACTCTCCGTACACCAGTCTGCCTATGGTAGGTCGAATTGTTTATAAACATACCATCATGTCCAACGCGTATTCACGTCGACGGCGGAGGCAGAAAACCGGTTCCAGTTTTCGGATGAACATGTCGCAATGATGCAGGAGGATTATGGTCGTCCAAAGCGGCGACTGGGGACCGGAGTGTCAGAGAAATTCATTAGTATGATCCCGGGGAAAAATTCAAACAAAGACAATACAACGGCTTGCAGCTGCCATTATAACTATTGAAGGCGATGGCGACGAACAACTGTATACTTGAAAAGGAGGGTCAGCCGTGATGCTGGTATGTTCTCGAAGTAAGCGAACGTGATGCAGCATCATATTGAAAGTGGGTACATTAAAAGGGTCCCCCAAGCTCATCTTCATTCAAACTACCCACACCGGTGGTACCTGCCACACCATCCTGTACCCAACTCCGAGAAACCAGAGACGCATAGAGTAGTCTTTGACTGCGCAGCTAAGTACCAGGGATTATCCCTGAATGACAGGCTACATCAGGGCCCTGACTTAACTACAAATATAGTAGACGAATTGCTGCGACTTCGTGTGAAGAAAGTTGCAATTTCGGCAGATATCGAAAAGATGTTTCTGCAGGTACGCATCCCTCTTCAAGACCGAGGCTTGTTCTGTTTCCTGTCGTGGTCTGAACATGGTCTTGCGAGAGACCCAGCAGGATACTAAGTAGCTTCCCATCCTTTTGGCGCTACCTCGTCTCTCTTCTGTGCGAGTCATTCATTACGACGTACCTTTGGGGGACTGTGGATTGATGTATAAAAATTCCATTCGCGAATCAGTTCGGACGAATTTTTGATGACTGTCTAGTTTCAGTTTCCAACGCGGAGATAGCAAAACATTTTGTGAGAGAGGTTTTTGACATGCTTGCAAAAAGAGGCGTCCGCCTGAGAAGCTGGGTTCAGAATGACTGTGAGGTACTAGCATCAGTACCGACCTCAGAGCTCTCACAGTCCTGGGTAGATATTGCAGCCAAATCACCACCATCACAACGAGCTCTCGGTATCCAATGGGACGATGAAATGGATGAGTTTCGCCTCAGCCTCCAGCTTCCAGACAGAGGAGAGATTAGGAGGGGAATGCTACCCTGTGCCTCTTCGGCATACGACCCCTTGGGCTCTGTCTCGCCCTGGCTGCTGTCAGGCAAATGCTTGCTTCAGAATTTGGGCAAGAGTGGTTTCCGATGGGACGAACCATTGTGTTTAGAGGATCGCAAACAGTGGCAAGCTTAAAGGTTCTTGATGGCTTGTGAGTTCCATGCTGTATGCTATTTTCGCAGGCTACTGTGACAGAGCTATCCAAGTTGCATATTTTTTGTGATGCCTCGGAAGGGGGTTGTGGAGTGGTAGCGTTTGGCTGCTTCACCTCAAAGAAAGGTGCGATAAACAGTACACGGTTGTTTAGCAAGGCTAGAGTTGCACCATCCAAAGCGACAACTAACCCGCGACTTGAATTAGTCGAAGCAGTCTTGGTCATTAGGGTACATGAAAACATGGTTGACAGCTTGGGTCAGATGTTCCGATATTGTTATTTTTGGACTGATTCCATGGTTGTCCTCTATTTTATACACAACGTGTCTACCCGATTCTGCATGTTTGTTGCTAACCTCCCTTCTGTGATCCATCAGCCGTCGACGCCCAAACAATGGACACACGTAAGGTCCGAAGAAAATTCGCCTGACTCAGCTTCGCGCGGTTCGATGGGCGGCCTAGCAACAGGCAAGTGGCTAAGAGGTCCTGAGTTTTTGAGCCAGCCTTACAGGCGGTGGGATGCAAAACCCTACTGTCTCGTCGAGCCTAGCGACATCGTAATAAAGAAATCATCAACTCACGTGAACTTTGTCGCACAAGCAAACGATCTGCATAATCTCATCAGTCGGTAATCAAGTTAAATTCGATTGCTCCAAGCCGTCGTGTGGCTTACCAAGTTCAAGTGCTGCACTATGAAAATTCATGGCGGGCGCCCGGAGTTGATTTTGAGAACCGTCAACTTGAGTTTAAAGGAGAGTAAAGCATCTGAAATATATTTTACTGAATCACTGTGGCCCCCTTGCACTCTCACAAAGGAGCTTCTTGAAAAAACTGTCTCCGGTCATAATCGAAGACGTTATACGGGTGGCTGGCCGATTATCGTTATCGACTTACACTGTCGAAACCGGGCACTCCATCATTTTGCCTAAGCGCCATCACACTGTTGACCTTATTTAATATATATCATCACGAAGTCGAGGGGGATACCGGAAGTTCTCATGTGTTGTGTTCGCTAAGGGGACACACAGGGTGGCACGGCGGTTAAGCAAGCCATAAAATCAAGCTTAACCTGCTGTCTTCGTTGCGCCTCAGTCGGTAAGCAACGAATGGCCCCTCTACCATCTGTCACGGTACACCAAACGTAGTACCCGTTCAAAGTTGTCAGATTATTTTGGAACATTTTGTGTGAAGAGGGACAGGACATCGAAAAAAAGACACGAATGTACATTCATATGCTTACAATTCCAATCCGTGCATATCAGAGTGGTCCACTCGTTGAAGACCGACTCGTTCATTATGGCTCTGTCACGGTTCATCGGACGCAGAGGTAGGCCCGAGATCATTATTTCTAATAATGGCGCAAATTTTGTAGCCAGTGACAAAGAGCTTAGAGGTCGGGCTCGCAAATTAGGTAACAAATCCGTCAATGACAAGCTCTTACGAAAGGGAATTCAGTGGCACTTCAACTCGCCGTATGCTAGTCACTAAAGTGGAGTATGGGAGGGATTGGTTCGATCTGTCAGATGTATTTTGGGCACAATCTGGCGGGAGCAACGGACGGATGATGAAACCCTCCTAACTTCGCTGGTCGAAGTGGAATGTGTCTTAAGCAACCGACCATTGGTTCCTGTTGCCAGTGACAATCCTGGCAACGTCGCTCTAACTCCAAATGACTTACTTCTCTTAAAGAACAATACAGGGTTGTCCCAAGAATCAAAACTGGTAGACAGGCACAGTAGGTGTTGGAGACAAGCGAATCACATGGTAACCACCTTCAAGAGAAGGTGAACCCGAGAGTGTGTCATCAATGCAAGTCCATCAAAAGTGGTTGACCAGGCAACGCAATTTTCAGGTGGTTGACGTTGTTCTTGTTGCGTCCAATGGACTAAGTTCGGATCACTGGCCCTTGGGCCTAGTTACGAAATGTGACGTAGAGGCTGATGAACTAATACGTACTGTTGAGGTTCGTACAGAAGCAGGTCTATTGAAGAGAGACGTGAGACGCCTTCGTTTATGAGAGGGGCATGACTGTTAGACACTACGGTTCACGAGGCCACCAACTTCTATCGAGTGGACAGTTTCCTTAAGTATATGTAGGTAGGGAGCCAGAAGTGTGCAACACTGCCAGCGGTCTGCAGACGAATTTGGGCGGGAGCTTTAAATTTGCTGGTCTCTGGACTGAGCAAATTGGTTCCCACTATTTACATTCGCTATTTTATCTTACCAACCTGACATCTATTCTCAATATCCTATCCATCCCGTTTTTTTATTGAACTAATCCGTCATTAAACGTCTGCGGCGCGAGTAGCCATTCTTGACCTGGCATACTCGCGTGACGGTTCACCTTTGACCTTGCTAGTCCCGTTGGGAAACAACAGATTTCGTTGGACCAGACTATTGTCGTGAACGATTGAGGTTTGCTTATTGTAATTATTGATGCCTTTTCTTTAATAGTACTGTAGAAATATTTGCGTCCAATCTTGTTTTCAATTTTGGAATCCGTTCTCGGGCTACGCGTAACTCAACGATCACACGTGGGTCGTTACAAAGTGCTTTCGATAATTGCTCGTCAGACCAATACAACTATATATGGTGAACAAAATTAAAACAGTGTTTGTAAAACTAGCAGAGACAAAACTGAATACCAGTGGTCCGTATAATTAAGTGGAAAAGTCCAGGTAACCCCTAGTTAAGCCACTCGAACGACGAATAATCGGTGAAGATGATAAGTGGTTTAGAGATCTATACGCAGTTAGGTCACAGAGGTCGTGGCTGAATTTTGGCTGTGAATCGAAGCCAGTAGGGTGACCTTTAGTCACAGTGACTGCAAGACTTGCACGACCTGCCTTTAACACCAAACGCCCAGATTGCGTAATCGAATAACAATCGATCCCGCGGGGAATAGCATTTGTTGCTTGATCAGCTTGAGGCGGTTTGATAGAATTTTGTGACCCACACGAAAAGCTTGCTTGGGACCAATGTGATTGTTCGTATCGGAAAGTTGTGCAACTCATGCGCTGTTAATGGTTTTGATCAGACAGGTCCCGAGCCGGGCAGGATGGTGTTCCTTAGTCCGTTTGGGTAAACGCTTAGTCGTTCGTTCTCTGCCGTGTTACAGACTATCCAATTCACTCGTGGATACGCCAAATAATCGAGGATCCATTTGAGCATACCAACATTAGTGCCCAAACAGCTGTGTAATCAGTGTGCAATTTAGATTTAACGGCCAGGTGTTTCCTCAAACTGACGGGACCGTGATGGGGTCCCGGTTGGGTTTACTACTAGCAGACTTTCATATTCAATATTGAGCGTTCGCGTATAATATCTCAGTCGTGTTTAATGTAGGATCTGCGGGACAGCGGCCAACACGGTTCCCTTGTGAAAACGTGGGTCGGAATTTAAATCCCGGTTGAGGCAGGGATTTGTACTATTAATGTGTCTTAGGAAGAGAGAGACTCGATTTTATCAGGTAAAATTTTTTAGGAGGCATAAAACGCGAACGTAGTGTTGTTTTTTTGGAAAACTTTACTTTTACTGTTGGACTTATGCGCTCCCATGCCTTTACGACTCGTCAATATTCATGAGAAAGCTTTCTTATTAAATTCGAAAAATTGTCACTGATTATCAGTTAACGAGCCCTCGAGAGCGGGCTACATTAAGCTGACTTACAGCGTACTTTAACGAAATCATAATAAACTCTTATTCTTCTGTAAAAGGAGTGGATATTTTGGACGTCGATTTTGAACCTCAGTGCACACGGATGAACTTGAAGTAGGTCACTGTCGATAGGTTAAATTGCACTATATCCGTAGCGTCAAAAATCGTCAGTACTCAAATACGGAACAATACATGGAGATAAACGTTGAATTAAGTCAGTGAGAGATTGGGATGATTTAAAACAGTTACAACGCCGTGATCATATAATGTGCGCACAACACTATGCGTAATGCAAATTGTGTTCGATATTGCATAAGAATGGGGTCTGGTGAAGAGTGACAATATACAGGCGAAAAACGGGAACAAGATGTGTTGAGACAGTAGTAAGCACTGTTAAACTGCCAAGTTGTTTATCACTACTCTCTCAGTTACGTATCTGGGCTTACCAATAAATTCCTGAACGTCGGCAACAATTGATTCCGCCACACCGTCTCGCAACACGACAGAATCTAACGGCCTCCTGGGTCGAGGATAGCCAAACTGCCGCCAGTCTGGACCCAGTGCCTGAAACATAAGACAGAAAAATGATACCTTTTAGTAAGAAATAACCCTGGAAACCTAAGCTGACTGTGATATTAGCACGCAGTGTAAGCACTAGTTACAAAACTGATGACAAATTTAGTAGCTGAAATAGAATCATGTATGGGGGAAACTAAAATTAGTCACTTAGGGACAACCACTGAAACGATGTAGTCTACTACCAAACCTAAGTGAATTTTTAGAGGGCACTTAGAAAAACCGGGGTTAGTTATTGACCAGTCATAGGGAAGCACTGTACACAAGAACGCGGGTGTGGTCGTGGAAGCCGTGGTGATAAACAGGTTCGCACACTCGTAACGCATCAAACAAAACGAACAGAATCGTCTAGAGCATTGGTCAGGTGTCATGTGGCAGCGACTCCGAGATCATTTCCACAAGTTGGTCTGGTTCAACTCAAGGAAAGAGGTTGGCTGGAAAGTCTATCTGAATGCGAAGGCTGCGATCAAATGTGAGTGATGGTCAACTTGAAAATAAACCAAATCCCCGACTACTCATCAGTAATCTCAAGGAACTTAGTTCACGGATGTTGACGTCATCACCTGGTTACAGGTTGAGACATGTGGCACAGATGACAAACCACACGCCTAGAGTTTTGATCCGTGAAGGTTAAGCTTTCGAAAACGTTCTCATAGATGACTATTCCCGGGAGAAAGTGCTAGATAATTTAAGCTTTCGCTACACGGAGGCGGTCTAAAAATGGAATTAGTCGCACATACGGCCAAAAAGTCCTTTTCCTGATTCCACGATTGGTGGCATCCGATTCGGATTAACCTGTCACAGTGACCGGAGCCAAGGGACGCCTGCACTTAACCATTACCGCAAACGGCTTGCGCTGAACCACTTGTGGCTCCACCCACACACCACATATCCAGTGTAAACCCGAAAAAATAAGACCGCTGGGTGTGTGAGTGAGGCCTTTGTGTCCAGCCGGCCAATGCTAGATAACCAATTGGTTGGTTAGCACGAGAAGGAAACTCTTATCTCTCAGAGAAAAAGCAGAGAGAGAGAGAGACTGCAATGACAAGATCTAAACTGTGAAGAAAGATGTGTAGAATGTAGTACAAGAAGCGTTTCGGTATAGTAGTGCCTGCTATTGCATTCTAAAGAAGATATGGATGTAAAACAAAGTTTATGCTGGACTGCGAAAAAAAACAGGCAGACCACTCATTGTAAAATACACCAACAAAGCTGAAGAAAAGAACAGGTAGAAGACCGCAAACACCCAAGTTTCCCAAAAGAAGCGCGGATTAATTGCCAAACGACCAGCCTGTTAGCCGATGCAATATGAGCCTGACGTACTCGTCACCTCTTCGCCGACGGGGCACTATGAGTGCGTTGGTGACCCACAAATCCCAAACGGCCAGCGCATTCGCGGCTGCACACATAGCAACGCCATATAGTCACGTCACCGCGGCCTATGGCACCGATGGTTCCCTTGCTTACCGCACACTTTCGTTCTTGGCCTCGTAATTACTGCTCACTGAACTTAAGGCCATCCGTCCAAATCGTATTCCTCCAGGCCATCTGGTTCAACGTCAACTCTTCGCAACATCTAAAATTAACGTTAAAACGTGAAAGACTTACCTGCACAACATCCTGGTATCTCCGCTTTTGACCACTAGCATTTCACTCACCTGATTTCACTTGTCCATACAGCGTCTGCTTCGGAATACGGTCATCGCCCATTCGGTGGACGTGACATGGTCAACGAACCTGATTCAGCATCAGCACGGCTTCCATCCCGTTCATGACCGCTCGCCGTAGCACCGTAGTGTTCGGAACCATGCCCGACTACCGAATACCCAAGATGCGCCTCAGATATTGCACATGGAAGTGGCTCAAGTACCAAACGTTCCATTGATACAACGTCCACGTTTCACTATTGTGTATCAGTGTAGACAGCACCATTTACCGGTAGACAAGGAGCTTAGTGATCGCCTTCAGGCTGTGGTTCTTCCAGACACGTCTTTCAAGACGTCCGAAAAAATCACCAACCTTCGCCACATGGGCTCTTAACTCGCGGCCCACGGACAAATCTGTCGACACATTGCAGCCCAATTGGTAAAAGTTTGCGCAGCTGATTCCACACACAAACACAGACTAGCCTCATCGTTCAGTCACACTGGTTCGGTCAATCCATCACGTGCGCATAGAGTGATATATCCACCCGGTTGCACTCTGTGCTGCCTACGCAATCCATCTTCGACGAAGTCAAAGCATATCTGTGATTCGATGCACCATTATCTATTTTCAGTGACGATGATGA